>JACDJE010000033.1:274471-336760 GCA_016647715.1 Pavo muticus | reverse complement strand
AATGAAAGGGACTACAGAGAGATGAATTTCAGAGAATCTTCACTGTTTTTTTTTTTTTGTTAGTAAATGTAAGCATTTCCTAGCATGTGCAAACTAAAAATTAGGTAATTAGCAATGAAAGTGATAGATACACTATGTGCAGATTGAATAAAAAACACACAAAAAACTGTAACTTTAAATCACACTGAATTAAATTCAGATGGCCCAGTTTTCTCATATTAAAAGAGTACTGAGAAACAATTGGCAACCAGCTGAAAATTTTCCAGCAGAAATGAAATTTCATTGGAAAACACAACATTCTGAAGACCCAAGTGTTTTATCTGAAGCACAATGTCTTGAATTCATCAACTTTCACTGAACAGCATGCAGTAGATAAAGATCTGGAGTCGTGCTAGGCTGTCACCTGCCACTCTGATAATCTGGTCAGGTGGCAAGGCAGTTCGTAGAGGGTCCTAGAAACACAGGTATCCCCACTAACTCTTCAAGAGTAGAGCTGTTTATAATTATTATTATTTATTAATAATAATTTTATTTTCTGTCTAGGTCTATGTAGAAAAGATCAATTTAAATACATGTAATGCTATGTCAGAATAGAAATATAGCAAGCCTCTCCTTTCCTCCTTTTTTTTTTTTTTTTCTCTTATAGTGTAAAAGCTGAATTTACACAGCTATGGTGTATGTTAAAACAATTAGTTCCCACCACTGGCAAGGAAATTCCTTATTGCATTACAGTTCAAACACATTTATTTCAGCATTTCAAATTGTTTTGTGATATTCAGATATAATGTTGCATCTACAGGAAAGATATTATGGTGCAAAGCCTTTTATTTATCCTATTCACAAGACACAATTATAAGTCTATTTTCCTTCTTTCCACTTTCCTTACATTATCATATATGAAAACAGCACTAAAAAAAAAACACCTCAACATGTTATATTCTCTCAGAGAATTAGCATTTTTTCCTTTGATGTGGCTCAAAGAGGAAATCTACTTTAATGTGAGACTTAGCCAATTTCTGCTATTGCATTGACATCAGCTGCAGAAAACTGCTATGTAATGGTATCTCCTGCCAAATGTAAGCTTGGTGTGTTTTACTAAAAAGTAGAAGATACAGGTAAAATTCAGTAAAATTTGGTCCGGATGTCTGAAACCTTAAAAAAAATTCAGGTCATAACTAATTGAGTTTTTTTAATGTGATCTATAAGAGGAAAACCTTGACCTGTATATTTGATATTCATTACCAGAAAACAAGGATAGAATCCTAAGGGCTTGACAGACCCGCTGATCTTGCCAAAGGGTCTTTACACCACCTGGCCTGTCCTACAGATAGCCAGTATACTGTTGCATGAAGAATAGCTAAGCTTCAAAAGCAGAAAACTTTCTCCACATATTCCTGCATTCAACAACCTTATCTCAGATGGAAGTGAAGATCTAATGCAGATGTTGTTTTTTAAAAAACAATATTTTATAGAATGTCTAATGCTCTAGGATATTACAGATTACAGCACAAATGCTTTTTGTCATAATTACATTTTGACTATTTTGAAATTTGTCATACAGACAGTTCTGATCCACAAATTGGAGGTAAGATTAGACACAGAAAACTTAAGACCTATGTATACCTCTTATAGCATTTTTTTATTGTGATCATTCTCTTCCAGAAGTCAATAACGTTCTTTATAAGTAGAAACATTAAATGTCAGGGTAAGTATATTAGAAAGGAATAACAAGTGAGCTCTGTGTCACTTTTAGGAAGCAGTTAGAAACAAAAGGGTTTACCTTGGATAACATCACTCTGAACTACTTTCTTATTTGTGGTTTACAGAGAAGGAATTGGATTTTATATAAATTGGTTTTGAAGTACTGCTACTGTTATTGAAGTACTGTATGCTTTTCATCTAATGGCCAAGAAAGGCAGAGTCAAGTTGCTAGGACTTCTTGTCGGAATCACAATACCAAGATGGCTGAGGTGGGAAGAGACTTATGGAGGCCGTCTGGTCAAGCAGGGACATCCAGAGCAGGGTGTCCAGGTGGCTTCTGAAGATCTCCAAGGAGGGAGACTTCACAGCCTCTCTGGGCAAACTGTGTCCATGCTCAGTCATCTGCACAGTAAAGAAATGCTTCCTGATCTTCAGAAGCCTTGATATTTTGATGGAACCTCCCATGCTCCAATTTGTGCCCACTTACTCTGTCTAGGCATTGGACACCACTGAAAAGAGCCTGGCTCTGTCTTCTTTGCACTGTCCCTTCAGGTATTTATAGGCATTGATGAGGTCACCTCTGAACAGTCCCAGATCTCTCACCTTTTCCTAACTGAAATTCTCCAGTCCCTTAATCATCTTGGTGGCCCTGTGTTGGACTCTTTCCGGTATGGTGAGGTCTCCTTTGTACTGTGGGTGCAAAATTGGACATAGCATTCCAGGTATGGTCTCATCAATGCTGAGTAGAGGGGAAGGATCACCCTTCTTGCCCTGCTAGTAATGCTTTGCCTAATACAGTCAAGAATACCATTAGCCTTTTTAGCTGCAAGGGCACATTGATGATTCATGTTCAACTTGGCATTCACTGGGATTCCTAGATCCATTTATGATGAGCTGCTTTTCTCGAGTGTAGCTTGGAAGATGATGCATAGAGTATGTTCTCCTACTCTCTCTGGTCAGGGACTGGTTTTGTCTAAAGAAATACTATGGTGATGCGATTTCCATGCACATATTCTCTGCTAATATTTTGTTGTTATTTCAGAAAGAAAAAGAAGAGAAAAAGCATTGTTTGCTCTAGGGTGCTTGTTGCTATAAAACAAAAATATTTCTTCAAAGTGTTACACTTCTCACAATAAATGATCACTATTTCACTGTCCTTTAAGTTCTATTGTTGCAGTTATAAGGAGCATTGGGTGTTATGTCTCTTAACAAGAGACATAGAAGTGACAAAAGTGTAACCCCTAGCAGTCAGACTAGTATAATGAACAGAAAATACATTTCAGACAGCTGTACTCTAATGTACAATCACCATAAACAGAAGAGTACTTTGCGTTTAACTTAGAATTATCCTTGCCATATAATTCAAAGATTCAAATTTCATACATAGTCATCAAATAATTAGAAGAATAGTATTCCAATCAAAATCTTTTGCTTTATTGCATAAACCTACCTTTAAACAGAAAGTGCATGTGTATTTGAGTCTCTTTAAAAATGTGTAAATCAGCGTTTGTAATCAAGTACCATACTGCTTTCATAAAATTGCTTGGTTAAGAATGTTTGAGTGTGAACAAGGATTTCCAGAAGTCCACATATGCTTCTTAAGATGAGCAGACATGCAAAAAAAGCCATGCTTTTATCTGTCCTCAATTCAGACCACAGAGCTCTGGAAGCCAAAGATAAATAATTAATTCTTATAATCACATTTAAATATGTACATGGTTTAAACATCTATCTGGTCTAAACAATACAAAACAAACTATACAAACAAAACTTATCACAAATCTTTGAACAGTATAAACATTAATCATAGCTCAAAGCCGTTTTGAGAGTTGTCCTTCCCTCATCCCTACTTAATGGGTTTTACTATGGTTAGCTTTTCCCATATTCTCATATTCCTATTGATCACCAGACCAGAATTCGTTGTGAAAGAAACTGAAAAGACTTATTGTTTCAGTAACTAGTTATGTTGCAAATAATTCCCTAGGAGGAATCTAAGGATCGATAATAGGAGCAGCTTCCATGAAAACATGCCCAGTGACTTCCCCTGCTGAGAGCTACATTAAAAGGCCTTGACAAGCCAGGAGATAGATTGGATTACAAGTGCTGTTGTAAAAACAGTCAGTTCCTAGGCTTCAGTGTATCAGAACAGCTGAAATAGTAAGTAGGCATGTGCAAATCCTAATTAATCTGCTGCTCTCATTAGATGATGCAATTCTATACGATACAAAGTATTTTTGTTAAACAAACAAATGAAAATTCATGCTGAAAGAGAATGTGTCTTCTGACATGTTTCCTACATTTTGATTTCTGGAGAATCCATCTGTGAGAGTATCTGCTGAACAGCATTTGTTTCCCAGAAATCTTGGAATTATGAAATGAATTATCAGCATTTCCTGTTAGATATTCCACTGGCCTCTTTCATCCATTTTCTCACTGTCATTTTCTGTTATTCCACTTTTCTACATGTTCTTTACCTCATGTTCCTATTATCATGATAACATCTCTGCTCAATTATGCATGCAGATCCTTTTGTAAAGGGTACCTGACACAAACCACTTTTGCCCATTTCTTCATATTAAACTGTTTCGGTCTTCACAACTTTTCTAATTGAATTCTGCATGTCAATCTACATGGCCTATCTTATTTTATTTTATTTTATTTATTTTACTTTATTTTGTTTCATCTTATGTTTTTACAGGCTTTGTAACAACTTTCCTGTAGTAACCAAAACTTGAAGCAGATCTGCTGACCACAAATGACTGAAAACAAAGTCAAGCCATTGCTGGAGCAGCCTGGTCTCCCAGCTAGTATGAACTGGTATTGTGCCATTGGACTGAAAGGATGCAGATTAGGTCAGCTTCATTGATTTTGCTGAATATATGCCACTTAACATCAGCAGAGACATCAAGCCAAATGAGAATATGATAATGCTTAGTCTTTTTCTTTTTTCTTCCTTATTGAAGCCATTGCTTTTTGACACTTTGCATGAAAACATTCTTTAAAGGTTTCCTATCACTGTATTTCATTTATTTGTATATTTTTTCATGCTTCGGTCATTGCCATTTCCAAGTGGCTTATATCTGTCATCATATTTTCAGATACTTAGCTTTCACATCTGCCAACATATCTTCACTGAAAATTTGCAAAAAATCTTCAGTGGAAGCTCATGATCCTTTTAGGGATGGAGTAAGGTAAAAAACAACAGCAACAACAAAATCCTTCAAAGATACTAAGGCTGTGCACAGGCTCCTTACAAGGACAATAGTGATGTACTGATTCAGATTACTGGAGTGACCTCAACTTCAACCCATTTCTGATGCTAATCAGGTAAGACATATTACGGACACATCCAGGTATCTTTCTATCTCTAGCTTAGCTCTAAAATGGATTTCTAAGGAGCACATAAACTAGACATAGCTTTGAAGAGACTTAACCAGAAGAGAAAATGACACTTCCTAAGAGTAAGGAATGAGGAATTTATCCACTGATTTCTTAACTATAGCCAGGCCCTTTTCTATGCTAAAGTATTTTGGAATTTCTGATTCTTCTCGTGATTTGGTCATAGAAATGCAAGAGAAATGTCTATTTCCGTAACACTGTACAAAGTCAGTTTAACCTATGAAGATACTGGATGCATCTGATGGTGAAACACAGATAGCCTAAGAAACATAATTTTGTAATTTCAGTTTTTGTATTCTTAGATTCTTTTTTTTTTTTTCTTTCAAAACTGACCTGAGTTTGATTAAGTCTTTTGATTCTCTGTTTGTATCAACTGTAATTTTCTTTTGTCAAGGAAATTATAAATCTTAAAAGATGAAAAGCTGAATCCACAGTTGTAACAGGTTCCTAGGTTTAATATTCTTTTCTATTCTATTTAATTGTCGACTTGAATTATTTGCTAATTTCTGGACCTATCACACTAATTTACAGAAAGCATTCATTACAGGCTATGTAAGAAAACAACAGAACAAGAGGAAATCACAGCTAGGATAAGGCTGTCACCCCATGATTAACAGTGACTACAAGGGGGGGAACATTAGCAATAATTTGTAATTATTTATTTTATTTTATTTTCATCTTTGGTTGACCATTGTTTTTGAACCTATATTATTCATGTAAAAATACTTTTATAATAATAGAACCTCAAACAAGATTGAACAGGAAAGTATCAGTGGTGAATACAGATAGCACATTTTTTATAATATACAACTGTTAAATAGGCTGGAGTGTGAAGAAAGAATACCCAAGTAAGTGTCTTTCTAGCTAATGTTTTAAATCTTTGTTTATTTTACCAGGCTTTACTAAGACTAAAATAATTTATAAGAACAGAAGTGTATAAAAAATAATATTCAGTTGGCCTGGAAATATGCACTCCCCCAAAAAGATCATGCACCTTGAAACTGTTTTCAGACTTTCTATTTGATTTAATATGAAACAGTGTATGCAAAGCAGAAAAGAAAAAGCGTCTCTCATCAGTGCTTTGCAGCTCTCCAAGAGAAAACTGCTTGCATCTTGATTTAATAAAGTTCTTGATTGAGGATTTATATTGAATAACATTCTGTTACCTGAAATACGGCATAGAGTTAGAAATTAATAAGTCCCAGAGTAGTTATAGGCTACAGGTCTATTACTTGAGGAGTGTATATCTGAAAGGTCAGCAAGGGTAATGAGGTCCATAGGTGAGTTTCAAAGTTTCTGAGACTGAATGCGTACCCTTGCTGCATGCTGAGTCCACCTCTAAAGAAAACCTACTATCTACCAAGGGTAACTGTGTTCCTTCCATTTCTAGTTTACATGAAAGGAAATGCAGGCTTTTGAACTAAACACAGCTGAACCAAATCAAGATTCCACCAATAGACTCAAAGATAAAGATGAATCAGAACTGTGAGAGAAACAGCTATAGAAAAGAGGAAAGATTCCTACAAGTGCAGCAGAATGCAACATATTTATAATGCACCCACAGAATAGCAGTACTTTGGTAGCACTATTCACCAGTTATAACCCAATAGGAAGAAAGGTTTAACACTGATTCTCTGAATTCATGGATATGTTCAATTGAGCCAAGGGGTGCAATTAGTGAAGCTGTGCTTGACGATTGGTTCAATATCAACTGTGACACTAAAGTAAACTGGCTGACCCCATCCATCTCAGCCCTCTTTCTTTACCTGGAAACTAGAAATTTTACTCCACATTTAGCTATGAGACATATGCGTAACTGCATCATACAAATACTGGACATCAGTGCTGTGATCTAAAGAAAGCAGGTGTGCAAAGTTTGCTGCTTAGAAAATGTAAATGAAATAATTCTACAATGGCATATTGTTCACAGATGTAAATGACAAAAAGAAAAAGCCTAGAGTAAGAAAAAGGTTATAAAAATCTACACAAATGACCAAAATGAGCCTTCCGCGTTCCTGGAGGTAACATTTTGGTAGTATTCCCTTTTCTCCCTTCTAAGCGAAATGCAACACACTGGACATACGTGACAGTTGCCTTGTGAGCTTTGAAGAAGTTTGTGCCTCTGTCAATATGAGCTAGATAATATGCTGTAAATCTGTCACAATCACCAGTTGTGTTGCTAACAATATCAAACCCAAGGTAACAAACATACTGTTCACTTTCCATAATATCCAATGTTGATCTCTACTTACATATTCCTTAAGGACACACAATAAAAAAAGTGCAAATTTCGGCTGCTGTATTCTCTACTTGACAGGAATGTATAAAATGGTGTGATATAGAAGATTAAGCAAGGCATTAAAGTAATGAGTACATATTTTGCCTGTTAGCATATTTACATTTTCCGCTTTTTTAAGTTCTCACTGAATCTTTAGTCAGCTGTCTGAAGCTGCTGTCTGAAGCCTAATTTGCATGTGAACAAATAGCTTATGTTTTCATTTGTCCAAAAGAAAACTTAATCTTTTAGTAGATCAAAAATTTCACCTTCTGTTTTCTCTGATGGGATCTTCTTCTTTACCCTATCTCAAGAAGAGCTGATGATAGCCCTTCTTTCTCTTGGTAAACAGCTTCTGAAAACACAAATTTATCTTTCCTTAGTTAGTAATTACTATATGTGTTCTTATCTGTAGTTCCAACTTCTCTTTCAACTTGTACATGACAGTAACTTTGTACTTGTAATTCATTCTGTCAGGCTGATGAGAACTGTATGGTTTATGAGGTCTTCAACAAAGTAGGAAAGAAATTGCAACTTTCTGGATGTTCTTGGAGATTGAAGTTATTCGAGTGTAACTTTATAGTATTTACTTTTCCCCGGCATCAACAACATAACACTTTCTGCTTATAAATCCTTGATATGAACTCTATAGTGAAAGATATGAAAGAAAGGCAATACAAAAGGAAATAGTTATGATAAAGACATCCATCCTATAAAACTGATTTAAGTTTCTGCAATGTTGAGTTATCAAAATATCATATAAAACTACAGTAATAATTATTATTATTTTTTTTTGTTATTCATAATTACGCTTGTGACAATTAAAACTAAAACAGAGGTTATCATGTACAATTAGCATGTGCTTTTATTGTTCTATTGAAACAAAAATAAGTAATCCTTTCTATACTTAAAATTTTTTCTATTATTTGTTTTACTTTAAGAAAAATGCCTAGAAATTAATCAAATAAGAAAAAGGACATAATTAATTAGGCTATGGTTCTACACTTCCATAGTTATTCAAAAGAATGCACAGAATAGAGTTGAAGAAAATTAAGTCTGCTTACTATACATGGCAGTCTTTATAGAGGATTGTGTTTCTACCACAGTCAGCAAGAAGTATGTTCATATACAGTCAACAGTTTCTTTGAAAATCTTGTGTATGCTAGCGATAAAGAAATATGAGGCCTGATCAAAAAGTAATGCCTCTCATTTTATTATGTTGGCCCACGAAGTCAGATGTGGATTTTGGTGGTATGGCAATAGAGATTGAACCTTCCCACCAGCATTCTGTTACGTGTTGTTGCTGTACGACAGATGGCAGCAGAGGAGCAGTCTGGCAAAATGACATCTGACATGGAAGTGTGAATGAAGCAAAGATGTGTCATTGAATTTGTCCATGTGGAAAAAATGGCACCCACTGACATTCATCAACATTTGCTGAACATTTATGGAGACCAACCAGTGGATATGAATACAGTGAGGTGGTGGGTGATGCGTTTCAGCAGTGACAACAGCAACAGTGGTGCACCTCCACTAGGGCAGATTTTTACAGGTGCAGCATGCAGGCTCTTATTCATCAGTGGAAAAAATATATAGCTCATGGTGGTGACTGTGTTGAAAAAACGTGTTTTTAGCTGAGCTGTCAAATAGTGTTATTGTGCCCTATGTATCTGCTGTAGTTTCCATAGGAATAAATAGGAGGCATTATTTTCAGAGCGACCCACATACATGATGTGGGTCTGAATAGTAAGTAGTACATACTGAATCTCAGATTAAATTCTTTTTAATAATCAATCTTTTTAATAATAAATCTAATAATTTTAGAACTTCTAAGTGGCTTTAAACTAGAGTTCACCATCAAGAATAAAATATTTTATGTAGAATGATAATTTTCCATATAGTGTATTTCTTTAGAATATTTTTTGCTTGTAATTATGCTGATATTCATGTGCTTTTTTAAATCATCACTTTATTGAAGGCTTTACTATTAGTGTTGCCTTTTCAGGAAAAAAAAAATTACTGTGAATATGACTTTATTTTAAAAAAAAAGAGATGTGGCCTTATAAGAAGAGTGTCAAAATCATGATTGTACTATAATACCTTCAGTAACTCATGTACAACATTAGCTATGATGTTGTTTTCTTGGATGTTCATTTGAAAACTACAGTTTGGTCTAAGTGTTCAATAAAAAAAAAATGTTTCTCTGCAGTTGTAAGCAGTGATATTCTTTATTGAAGCACAGATGCTTGCTTAATGTCAGTTAATTCCATGCCAAAAAGTTTTGAAAGAGCACTGTACAAAGAGATGTAACTGATAAAGTGGAAGGGTGTCAAAATCCTAACTCCAAAGATCAAACATTAAGTTGGTGAGTCATAGTTCTTCCACTAGAGAGACGAATCACTTTGCATAATTTAATTTAACATTGTCTTTTTTTCTTGAGGTCCTTCCTAGTATAATTTCTTCATATGGAGTTTGATTTTTGTTGTTTTTTCATTTGTTTATTTTCAGCTGGTAATGCAGGGTTTCTGTAATGCTCTCTTTGCATTTCTGTTTGAATGGTGTACAAATGGGTATGTTTACATACTTATAAGACTGGGCCCAGGTGCTGCAGTTTGGGCTCATCTAATGAGGTAAATGCAATTTTTACTTTGAATCAAAATTTTATGCTATTTTTCCTTTATGTACTTTTTTTCTCCAAAGGCAAAAGTATTACAGCATTTGCAATTTTGTTTGTTTGTTTGTTTACAATATTACATATGCAATAAATATAAAAAGAAATATTCCCTGTGAGAAACCACTAAGTTATATCAGGAGGGCTGTATAATTATGGGGCTCGGAATTTAATATTGAACAAACCCTGATGGTTTCAAAATATCATTTCAAGAGAAGAAAAGACTAAATGTCAAAAGATTCAAATACAAAATTATTTTTTTAACAGCAAAATAAATACTTCAAGCTGTAATGAGATAAATACACATGAACAAGGGGGAATAAACAAGCAATACATTGTCAACTTGATACAAGGCTGTCTTCACTGTCCATGAGTGATGTAGAAGGGATATTTTTTTTTTCTTAATTGTAAAGGAGCACAGCTGATAAGTTATTTTAGGTGCAGTAGGCTAGCTGAGAAGTAATGATACAAAAGCAGAACAAAAAAAGGGGGTAAGTTAGACTATGTGATGTCAGCAAAGATAATTCTGGCAGTGTGAGTGACCTAGGTTAACAATGAAGACAATGGAGAGCAATGCAGTACAAAAAGATTAGCATTCAGATAGCCTGTTTGGCTTCTGAATGTGACTGTATCAATTGGAAATTTAATGAGTCTGAAAGTAAGCAAAAGAATCTGAAAAAAAAACCTGTGGAATGGTAGTGAATTAAAGAAGCATTAAGAAAATCACAACTAAAATCAATTCATAGGTCCTGGGTTGAGGAAATAATCTTTCAATATGCTAAAATACTAAATATTACGAATCTGGCAGATTGTCCTGGTCCTGTCCAGAGTATATGCATTAATAATTTCTTGAGTGCTGCAGGGCATCTAACAACACAGAATAATCCTTTGCATCTGAGAGGGAAAGAACAAAATGCTCTATTGGCTTGTCTGGTCTGGGCAAGTCATAGTGCACCATGAAGCAGACACATTCCATAGTTCAAATGCAACAGCGGGGTTAAAATCACTTTGTTCCCATTTCTAGGCAATTTCTGTCCTGGAATCTCTTTTGGTAGACTGTCTTGCATACTTGTTCTCACAGTCTTGCAGCTCTGGTTTCCCAAGAAAAATTATTGTTCTAATATTTTATATAATATGTTAATTTAACAGAGGAATAGCATAAATGCTTTGATGAAAGGAAAGCCAACTCCTTTTGAGGACACTTAAATCATTTAACAGGCCAGTGATACAGTTTCTGTCCTTTCTGACAGAACTTGCTATTTATTCTGGACAGAGAGGAAGTACAGGTTTAAAAAAATAAATTTCCCAGTAGGACCTTGATTCCAGAAGTACAGGAAGGCTGTTCTTTTAGCCATTAAGTCTATTTTCTCCATAGATTTGTCATGATAGGTTTGTCAACTTTTCATAGGTAGTTTTGCTTCTCCACTTGGTTACACAAAAAATTTGGGAGGCCTTGGTGTCTCAACCCAAGGGCTTTAAAGGTCTCTCAGTTACTTTCAGGGTGGGAATAGAACTTACCAAAAAGTTTGTTGTGCAAACTGGCTGGGCAGCGGGCATGCATCTTTCTGAAGTTCTGCTGGGAGATGAAAAAAGTCATGCATTTCATGGTGCCCAAATTCACTCACGCTTTTTATAAACTGTTCCTTAGATAGGCTAAATATTGAGCTTTTGGTACTGAATGTTTGCAAATAAACATTTCTTATTAATACAATTGCTTTTATTTTCAGTACTTCTAAAAAGTCTTGTTTTCTCTTTTCCTCTTTCTTTCATCACTTCTCAGATGTTAGCATTTTAGGCCTAACTTCTAAGGGTACTTGTGTGGCCAACCTTTGACAAATGATTGCCCTGGATAACCTGGTAAAATGTGAATGTGAATATAAATAGCAAACTTTGAAACAAATAAGTCATTCTGAGAACAAGTCGTAAATAAGCTGTTGTGGTTTAACTTGGCAGGTTTAATACAGCTCTCTCCCCACTCCTCACAGGAGGGATGTACAAGTAGAGCAACCCCAGTCCCAGGAGGGAGAGGACCTACTGGTAGCCCCTATTTTCTGCTAGAGAAAAGATCGTAACTGTGTTTTTCAGTCTGATTAGAACTTTTTGAAATAAATTTAGGGTAAGATAAAACTGTTTATGAACTTGTAGGTGTTTAAAATCTTCCCTCTAGTACTGCAGCTATTCTATTTTATTGCTGGTATTGATCCTGAGTGTATAGTTCACTGCTGGACAATTGCTTGCTGTTAAAACTTCATGAAACCATCTAAATCTCTATCTAATTTAAGAAACATGAATTTAGAAGTCTTTTCCTTTGACAAATTCCAATGTGTAATAGACTGGAAAAGTTAATTTAGTCATGTTTCAGAGGTGCGTTGTTGAAAAAAATAAGTATCATTAACTAAAAATTAAAATCTCAGTTGAAAATGGAGATACTGTCTTTATGAATTGTTCTATTAAAAATATCAAAGAAGAATACTGTGACAGCAAAACAATTAAGATAACAAAGAAGGACATCATGACTGCAACTTACTTTAGTCCTATTTTAGCGCAACTAAAAAAACTACATAGCATAAAGTCATGATTCAGCACATGGCTCACAGATGTAGGAGTTTCTCTGTCTCCGCATATTGATAACCCCAAATACCTGGGTCTGTCTCTACCTCTGTTAGTGATGATAACTCTAGGGAATCTCATTTACATCAAGGTCTATTTTTTCCTCATATGTACCTAGGGAAAAATTCTTAAAACAACTTCAGTATTTTTTAATGAGTTGCTGAAAAGAGAATCTACACTTTTGCTTCACTTTTCAGAATATCTTTAGAGCTTACTTCTTCACTGTGCTTTACAACAGCAAGCAGCACACTCACCAACTTCTAAAAATCTTTAAATCTAAAAATAATTGCCAGATGTTCCTGATAGCTCATCATTACCACCTTCAGAATTTCTTTCTTTACCTCACATCACCTACACTGTGATAAATTTTCAGGACACTTTCACTAAATAGAACCTGTGTTATACTTGAATAACTCAAAATTTCAGTGCTATTATCAGTTAAGTTGATCTTTGTAATATACATTTGTTCTGCAAGTTTGTTCCCACTTATATTTATTCTTTAACATCCCATACATATTTGACCCACTATAGAAAGATAGTTTCAAAACAAAAAGAAATAAGATAAAATATAAATTTTTCAAAGTCTTACTTTTGATTGAAATGAGGCAAGTTGGACCTGAGCCAGCAGTGTGCTCTGGAAGCCCAAAGGGCGAACTGTACCCTGGGGTGCATAAGGCCCAGCATTGCCAGCCAGGAAAAGGAAGGGATTTCCCTGCATGGAAATAAATAGGAGGCATTACTTTCAGGGCAACGTACATACAATCTCAGTGGCCTTCCTGAAGTACAGAGACAGACCATCTACTGATTATTCTTTATCTTATAGTACAGTTATCCTGTCAAAGAAAGATATTAAATGGTTTTCTATTATTTGGTATAGATATCTCAATTTGAGATTTTTTATCTTTTTAGTTTGTTTTTTTTTTCCCACCATGCTCTATTCTCTGGATATTTATAATTTATTTTATAATGTATTCACATATTTTTTCTGAAAAGAAAACCAGACTCGGTGCTCTGTAATTTTACTGACCCTGATTTTCTCTCTTTTCTAATGTAAGTAATATATTTGCCTTTCTCCAGTCCTTTGGGACCATCCTCATATTCCAAGAAGTCTGTGCTAATCACTAATAGTTCAGACACCAAACCATCTTATACCTTTAGTGTTCCCTGAAGAATTTCATCAGACCTTGTCAACTTGAATATCATATACATTCCTCTAAATGTTTTCCCTTTTTTTCTCCCATGCTCATCTTTTGATTAAATCTCTTTTTTTTCTATGTTTCTTATTATGGTTAACATTTTTTATTTGAATTCACAGAATCTTAGAAAATCCCAAACTAGAATAGATCCACAAGGGATAGAATGAGAAAATATCCCAAGTTGAAAGAATCATCAAATGCAACTCCTGCCTTCACAAAGGATAACCTAAAATTCAGCCTCTATGTCTGAGAGCTCTGTCCAAACGGTCCTTGAACTCTGGCACTTGGGGCCACGACCACTTCCTTGGAGCACATTCCATGCCCACCACCCTCTGGAAAATATCATAAAGATATGAAACTTCATGTAAATGTCAGTAATGAATATAGAAAGAGAACAAGAGTACAATAACACTCTTTGATAGAGCAAATTCTCAGCTAAAAACCAATATTTTTTAACACAGTCACCACCATGAGCTATGTGTTTTTGCCAGTGATGAACAAGAGCCTGCATGCCATGCTCATAAAAATCTTCACCAGCAGAAGTGACAGCTGTGCATCGCAGTCTGGAACATGGCTTGTCTTTCATGTCCCTGTTGCCAGTACTGAAACACATCACCCATCGCCGCACTGTGCTCACATCCACTATTTGATCTCCACAAACATTCAGCAAGTGTCAACGAATGTCAGTGGGTGCCATTTTTTCCAGAGGGAGGAATTCAATTCCACACCTTTGCTTCATATGCACTTCCATGTCAGATGCCATTTTTTCAGACTGTTCCTCTGCTGCCATCTGTCACACAGCAACAAAACGTAATGGAATATTGGTGGGAAAGTTCAGCCTCTACTGCCACACCACCAACATCTGCCTCTGATATCGTGGGACAAAATAATAAAATAAGAAGCATTACTTTCAGAGCAACCGTTGCACACATATGTATACAATCATTTGTTTTGATCAAAGATAAAGATTCAAGGATGAAGATTTATTAGTCAAATTTTATTTATAAGACAATACAAAATTAATTGTTTATGCACGTATAGAAACATTTTATGCACTTCACGTTAGCAGTGGGTTAATATTGTAGATCTTCCATGAAACTGTACTTAATGGAATAGAATCCTACATATCAGAAAAATGAAGATTCCACTTCATAAAAATGGTAAAAAGGCACTTTATTTATCAAATGATAGAAAGTATTAATTTCCAAAACACTTTCTCAGAGTTAAAATTAAGCAGAGTGCAACAATATCAGTATCCAGTTTGTTAAGGTACATAGGTGAAGCAGAAATGCTAAATCACTGCTTGAAATAGTGATTGAGAACCTGGTGGGAAGGCAGGGCCAACCCAGGGGAGCTCAGGTGCATGCAATGCACCTGAGTGACCAGAAGGAGTGTTGCCAGGATCCACCTCTTCCCAGACCTCCTTTAAGGGTTGGCAGTGGAGGCCGAGATATCTTGCTGGAGATCTTCTGAAGGTAAGTAGGTTCTTTCTTTTATTTTTGTGTCTATAGCTGTTGTATTGGAGCAAATCTTTGCTTGCTGCAGCCTAGGACTTTGCTGCTCTGCTGTTATTGCTGCATATTCCATTGTGTTACGATAGGCTGATGGCAAGTCACTGGCTTCTGGTTTGACTAACATAACTGCTTGTGAGAAACTCCTGGATAAGTTAGATAACAATGGGTAGTTGTTGTGGGTAGCCCTGTAAGAAATCCCTGGAGGTTAAGGGGAAATGAGGAGAGAGTCAGCCAAACCTCAGAGAGAATTGATAGAACTGGAGACCTCTTGGTTAGTGACAATTTGTAAGGCCAGCATAGCTGTAGCAATCACAGCCTGTGAGTTTGGTTTGGTAACTTTATCACCTGTACCATGTAACTTCCTATACTACTATATCAGAAGTACTATTAAGTTTATGGATGTAGCAAAGTTTTGACTACTAACTTACAGGTGGACTGTTTACTTGGGAGGAGATAAGGTAAGGTGAAGGGAAGGATCAAAGTAGATGGAGGAAGAACATGAATTGGAAATGAAGGGGAAGGACAAAATGGGACAGATGGTCATGATGAAGTTGCTGATCACTTGTCTGGTTAAGCTCTGCACTTGCCTTCTGCTGACTGTTTTATTTTCTTATTAAAACTCATCCCTAACAAGTTCTTCTGTGACTTCTCTCTCGTCTGCATGTATGCATATGTGTGTGCGTGTTATTCACTAGCAAATTTCGAGCTGGACAAGTCAGCAAGTTAGGAGGAGACAAAGCCACCATGTCTGAGCTAGAGGCTGGACGCAGGTATGGGGATCTGAGCAGGGATGTGGGAAGATTTGGAGCCTGTGATAATATTCTAGGTGGATGGATCTTCCCATGCCATGCTGTATAGATCCTCACCATGGAGGGAAGCAACTCCTTCTTGGTTATTCAAGCGATTAGATAACTTTCTTACTAGAAAACATCTATTCATAATGGGTAACCACTTAAGAATTTTTTTGCACTCTTTCAAATGACCATGCAGATGACATAATTGCCAGTATCGAGTGGGGGCTGTCTGCAGGTTCTGTTACAATGACCTGTCCTGAGCCTGTCTTACAGCCAAGAAATGTATGCAGAACAGCATAGTGTGAAAGGCAAGATATATATGCAGCACAGTACAACAAAGTCCTGCACCTACTTAGGTTCACTGATAAGTGGATCACCAACTGTCAGTATTTCCATCAGTTATACACTTAGATGTCTTTTGCCAGTTTCCTGAAATAAGCTGGAGGATGCAGCTATAAGAAAAAGGCAACACAATAATTCTTTTTTGGGATGTTTTATGTACTCTAGCAACTGATACTGACTAAAAAGCATCTATGAATAACTATGGGCATCTTGATAAACAACTGGGGGTTAGAATTTCAAGTAGGTTTAATCAGTCCTGTTACCAAGTCTAAATTAAATTGAGATTTGGGTAAATAATTAAAAATTTACGTGTTTTTACATGGAAGATAGAAGCTGCTTTTCTAAATGGAACTGATGAGTGTTTCATATTTCAAGTACAAAGAGTTAAAAAGTTTACTGTGTGAAAGACAGTAATAAATTCAAGATATGATAATGGAGCATTGGGCGTTTTTGTCAAATTCTAAAAAGCCCTTAGGATAAAA
Organism: Pavo muticus; assembly: GCA_016647715.1. Taxonomy (NCBI): domain Eukaryota; kingdom Metazoa; phylum Chordata; class Aves; order Galliformes; family Phasianidae; genus Pavo; species Pavo muticus. The sequence goes on along the minus strand of JACDJE010000033.1, from coordinate 319,776 downwards.
TACTAATTTCTGAAGAAAGCTGTCACCAACTAGGTGATAAGAGTATGTAACCAATGTTAGAGGAGTCTGCTGATATTCAGAAGAATATGGGGAAAATAATTTATTTGTGGGATGTAAATTTTTTTCTAATTTGAGAGATCAGAAGAACAGTGAACAAAACCAAAAAAGAGACTGCTATATGGCAAAGATGAAACTGAAAGTACCTGAAATAGGTGAACTGAACACTACAACAGGTTGTCTAAGCATTGGCACAGGTTGCCTGAGGGGATGTGGAGTTTCCCTCCTTCAAAAGCCACTTAGGTCCTGAACAGCCTGATCTGGGTAGGTATAGATATAGATAAAACATTTTTAAGCAGGGTCGGACCAGATAACTTTCAGAGGTCCCTTCCAAGATCAGCTGTTCTGTGATTCTGTGAAACATCTATCCCTTACAGCAAATCACAATGAAAAAAATGTGGGAGGGGAAGGTATATATAATCTAATTAATTATGTCAGAAGCTACATCAATAAGGATATAAGGAATTAAATAACTGCTTTTGTTCACTCTAACACAGAATTTTATCTATTGAGAAGTTTACATTTTTGTATGAACTGCAACATATGGTACTGTAGTTATAAAGCTATTTAAGTATGCTATACCATCAGTTTGAGATTGACAGAGATTGAAAGAGTGGTTATCATACTTCAGCGGACTTAAAATATACTTAATTTTCTTGAAAGAAGAAAAGCCCTTGAACACTATTACATAGATCTACTGAATTTATCACTGTAATTTACTGAATTGTTTAATAGAAGTTTGTTAACAACATTTAAAAATACTCATTCTGGTTGATTCACTTAGTGATGTCACAGCTCACTGTTTATAGTATCACAAGCATTTCCATGGAGATGGACTGTGATACCACCTGCTGATATATAATGGAAGTGAATCAAGAGGAAAATGCCTATGGTTCATTCTTATTTATATTCATAAGAGAAAATAAATCAGAGCTATAGCAGATGCACATCCAAAACAGTGGGTGCAAAAGTTTATACTTACTACAGGAAGATTATCACGTTATCTCTTCTGCTGTCAATTTACCATTGATCTCAACACTGAAGAGTTAAGAAACATACCCAAAAGTCATATTGTGATAGCTTTATGAAGATTTTTAATTTATAATCTACTAATCCCATGTCACCATGCTTCCCAGAAAATACTGCAGAAGCCTATCCAGAGCACAACCTTCTTGATTCATTTCAGAGCTACTGCAAAAAAAGAAATAACTGAAGTAAATAAGGATAGAATCCTAAATAGCTGTCAGGATGGAGATGTAGAAGCAAAGATCAAACTCAGTTTTTCTGAGGGTGCAGACATGACTGCTGAATTCTATTTCTACAAAGTAGTGGTATTCAAGTCCCGCTGGAAATTCAAATTCTAGACTAAAACCTTGTGTCAGAGGTTTTGCCCTCTCACTTATCCTTTTTTGCTACAAACTTAACCAAACAAGAACTAATAATAGTAGACAACCTTAAAATATGCCATAACTGTAATTGTATTTTGATGTTGCTCCTCCAGAATGCTTATTTTAGTGTTTGCCCATTTTAAGATATTAGTGAACAATACAAATAAAATGATAAGCTTAGTATTTTTAAACATCTCATTGAAAAATTATATTCACTGCAAGTCAAAAACTCTTCTTTTCATCCTTCTATTTACTAAGGTAAAGAGGAGCCAGACAAAGTCTACTGAGATTAAAAACACTTTGAAGGCCTCAACAGTTTTAAAAATTCTGCACTCAGTAAACAGCGATTGCCAAGTGAATGTATTTGGTAAGATCCATCAGTATGATTTAATGTACTTCTGAAGATTGTTATCACAGATGTGGATTTTGCAGAAGAATGTCAGAAAAGTGCAGCTGACTGGGAAAGGCATCTCAAAGGAGAGATTAGTGAGGCCCATAACTGAGAATAGCAAGATTGCCTTAAAAATTTCATTATACAAAGTATCGTTTAAATCATAAAGAAGAAAGAAAAATACTTAATTATACCACACTTCACTCACTAGAAATTATAAGTGAGAAACAACAGAAGGGTGTTTCTGTACTTTTGATGTGTCCCCACGGATTCATTTTTATGGTGGAATTGGTAGGAGTCTTCTCTCTGCAGCACTCCTAAATGGTTGTGGAACGTAGTTACATTAGCCAAAAAATAAAAAAGCTTGTTGATTCCAAGTAGTATAGTATGTTAAAAAGAACAGAACATTTACATTCCTGGAAAGAAACTAGCTGAAATTTATGTTGTACTTACGGCATTCAGCTAGGCTCAGTATAAGCCTAGTACATCGCACTGTGGGAGTCATTAAGGAAAGCTGCTCTGTGACAGTGTCAGCCAAAATCTGTGTATCCCTTGCAGCATTCTTTGTATGACACATACAGAACAAAAATTCATTCAAAAAAAAATCCAAGAAAAGAAACACATCAATATCAAATGATCTGACAACTCTGACTTCTCTAGTTACAATATAATAAAGATTTTAAATATTACTTTTCTTTCTTTGGATAGAACCAAATATTGACTTAAAAGTACTGTACTGGGTAATTTTGCAAATTATGCAGTTTTACCAACAGTGTGCACACTTATGAGATCTTCCAGATGCAGACCAATGGGTAGATGCAGTGTTAATGAGAGCTACCCGGTTACAAGAGATGATGAGCAAATATGAGGACTGTACTTCCCGAGTGTAAAATGATGATAGATAATTTATTCATTTTAAACACATAATTGCTCTGGAATGGTATGTATTCCGAATGTATGTTTGAAAGTATTTCTGGTATCTGAGTTTGTAGGTATTATCATGCTTCAGGGATGTTATTTTTACAAAGCAATGGGGAACAGGAAAATACAGATGGCAGAGTAAAATGGATATACTAGCACAGCAGCTAAACTACACAGAGTAATACGTTATGTGCATACCTGCTTATAGGAGACTGAGTGGCTGTGGACACCATTACATGAAGAGGCCACAAGTAGCCCCATGCCAGCCACAGCTGGATCCTAGATCCACCCAGGGCTGGCCAGGCGAAGGTGAGGGCATGCCACAGCCACAGGGGTAGTAAAAATGGGGGCGATGCAGGGAGGGCACAGTGTGGCTGTGCTGAAGTACCCATAAGGAGAGCTATACCTGAGGGCCTGTGGTCCAACAGGGACCTGAGGGATAGATGTACCTGGACAACCACGACCACACTAGGGAAGAAAAATAAGGGAGAAGCCAAAAGCATAGAAAAACTATCTAGAAAGCAGAAATATGCCATTACACACTAGCCCCACCTCCTAGGCATAACCTCACCCAGGGGACTCAGAGGGACTGACGGAGGTGCTGGCAAATCACGGGCAAAGCTGAGAATTGGCAGGTAATATGAGAGGGGATGCCAATGCTGAGCTTGGGGGGAAGAGATTTAATGACTTGTTTATGTTGTCTTTTCTTAAGGCCCAAGTGAGTGATTAGGAATTTTTGTTAATTGGCAATAAATTAAAATCAAAATTCCCCAGAAACAAGACTGTTTAACCTGCCACTCTCAACTAACCAGCTCCTGCTTACAGCAGCTTGGGTGTGCTTCCTGTGCCCTGTCAAAACTTCAGTCTGTTCCTTGTGCTTGCTGAGCTAGGCAGTGTGGACACACATATTTCCCTGGTCCTCTAGCAAGCAGCTCCTCAGTTGGTGGCTGATGGAGATGTGGTCATCATCTGCTTATACAGACTGCCCAGAGGTTGCTGGAAGAGGCCGTTCCCTCTACAGTTACTCCTGGTAGTAATCCATGAGTGTGTGCACTGATATATGAAAAGAATATTGAGACACAGAATAGTAGCAGAAGGAAGTGAAAAAGCAAACGTGTAAGATTGGAGCATCTGGAATCAAGGGAGAATGGAGAGGAAAATTTAGAGTGGGAAGTAACTCTTGGAAGGAAAGGAGCTCATTCAGGATTTAAAAAAGAAATGCCTTCTCTGAGGCTTCCCATTATTGCAGACTAAACCCTGTTTCGTCTAGAGTTGTCCATACAGAAAGTCTTAGATCTCAAAAGGAATGTCTGTCCTTCAATATACCTTTTTCTTAGTCACATAGTGAAAACTATCCTCATATATGAATAGGAAAGTTTCGTAAGGACCACACCCTTTTCACAGAGGATCAGAGATAGAATAATGTGCAAATTTGCTGAATAACTTAACAGATAAACATCAGAACGTCTGTTCTGTGTTGTCTGTTATTTGTTGTTGGTGGTGTTTTTTTCTTTTAAATTCAGTGCCTCGGGCAGGATTTTGTCTTAAAAAAAAAACACACACAAAAACACGTGCATAAAAGTTTTCCTTGAAACAGATGGCAACTTAAATTATACAGCGTAAGACTGCTCATGCATGTTACTGCAGACTATCCACATCAAACCTCCCCCTGAGCCCACAGAAACAAAGCAGTTGGAAGAACATAAAATTAGGTTGACTTAAATGTGTGTCACATAAAGTTTTACGTTAAAACCAAATGCAGGAGTCCATCAGGAAAAACTCATCAAAATTACAAAGTCTCTTCTTAAATAATCAGTCTTCCATTATCAAAAGTAAAGATCATTTCCAAAATGGTATCACCATAAAGCTCTACATATTCAAGTGGGACCATCCAAATTATTCATATTTAATTGTTTTCCTGAAACAGCAACTCACTGTACCAGTTCTGTATGGAGAATAATCTCTTGTTAATAAATCAAAGGTAATGGACTGCTTAATGTTTTGCCTAGTGTCATTCTCCCACCAATCAACATCCCAGTTTTACATAGCCAGGAAAACCAACAGAAGGGAAATTATATTTTGTTGCTTTATCTAATACAGTTTTAATCATCCTGCCAATACAAGAGGAGGAGAAAAATTAATATATGCAATGTATTGTTCAATAGTTATTCAAGTAAGGTAAAAACCATAGAGCTCATGCTGAGAATTCAAAATGGGCACGTGTATAAAATGAATAGATTTTTCTACTGGCAGAAAATAAAACAACTTGGAACATGCCCTTAAATTATTTTAGTGAAAGAAAAGAGTGATTAAGCATGTGAAACCATCACCTCAAACTGACCTGTAAACTGACATCATCTTTGGAAGTATTTCTAGATTTTCTAAGGGGTAGAGATGCTTGCACTTGTATGCTGCTACACCTCAAACCAAACTTTTTGGTTTGGATCTTCCTCGTGGTCCACGCTATTTCTCTCTTTGGTCACTATTGGAGTCTGTGCTGAACTGAACTTAGTGGAGCTCTCTGAGGCAAAAATAAAGCAGATGTTGTCAGGAGGCGGTTCATTACAACTATGGTTTAATTCCTTTTTTTTTTTAATAGAGCTTTGTGCTTTCAAACAACTGTGTATTCTGATGCCATACTCAGGACATGCAGCACATGCCAGGTGTCCTGGAAGGGCTTTTTTTTTCCAATTGTAATGGGAAATTAGAGGGGAGAGTAGATTTCTGATGAACTTACAAAATCGGAAATTGAAATCAGACATTGAATAATCAAAAATATTTTAGCAGAAGTCAGAGAAGCCATAATACCATAGTCTTTCTTGTAGCTAAAGGATACTTTGGCTTCCCAAACTTTGATCAAAATGTAGTGAAAGGGCCAGAGTTCAATTTTTTCCAAAGATATAAAACATTTTGATTAGTCTTTTATCTTTTTTTAATATATGTTTTTAATTTTTTAAGGGACGGGATTAACTACATCAATTCTTTTTTCAGTTTCAGATAAAATATATAATTTCTACCTAATCTGTTTCTGTAACTTTTCCATTTTTCAAACAAAATAATCAGTTAAAAAAAATATTTCAGATTTTCGGGATTTTTTTTTGTAAGTACAGCAGATAATCGAAACTTACCATGTGGATACTGATATAACATAGTAGTCTCTGAGCTCTATACTGTTATACCTGTGCTGTCAAATGAAGGAATTTCAGAGACTAGTCCTGGGCACTGAAGCCAGATGGCCTCTGTTGGCTTATGTCCATTTGCCAAAGGCTACACCCTTCCAGAACATGCTGTCTGTGTCCACACTGGTGACCTCCATCTACCATTGGAACTTTTATGTCCCTTATTACTGGCTCAAAAAAGTAGAAGAGTTTGTAGGAAAAAAAAAATATATACCAATACAATGACAAAATGTTTGGTAGATATATTTGTTTGGAACAAAAAATTGGTACAATTCAAAAGAGATCTATATACTTGTACCAAATATGTTGAAATGCCTCAGCTTTACAATGGCGATAAAACCCTATAACCCCATGGACCAAATACAAGAACTGAATGCCTAGAGTAAGGTCTGTGGCAATATTAGAAGTGATTTTTTTCCAGCTCTGTAGGATGCCAGAATACTCATATGCCACAGCACAAATTAACTTTGGCGTAACTACCTCAATTGAACTTACAGTTAAGATATTAAACTTTTAATCTTATCCTGTATCCATTACAATAAAGTAATCAGTGCTTAATCTAACGTTTCAGTTTTCATCCCAAACTTATATAATTCCTAAATAATAATTAACTGGAAGTTGACCTAACATCTATGGAAGCTCTGCACTTTGCCTTAGGTCTGTGCTCCAATCTCCTATTGCATACTTTTCTAAGGGATTTCTGTTACATGTTATCATTCTCTGATGAGAAAACTTCTGATTGTTTTGCCCCCAACTTGCACAAGTAACAAGGAAAATAGCTGCATGAATAATTGCCCTGGAGACTGCTTCAGACTTCAAAGGCTCTGTATATAAAAGGTAGATCTTTGGAGTTCTTGCAGTTGACTCCAAGGCAAGGGGAGTAGGGATGTATGGGGTGAGTACACCTCTTTCACAACTGTTCAGTGATGCAGCTTTCATTTGGCAATCTTCGTTCCAGTTTTCCCAATCTACTATGGAGCATCTGTCATCACAGCAGGAACCTCATTCTACAAAGAAATTCCTCAAATAAACCAGTTCAGGATATGCATAAACTTTCTCTTCTCTGAGACAGGCTTTTTAAGTGCCATTGGTTATACATATGTTCTTTCAGAACCTGTTAACTTTTAATTCCACATGGACCTCTGTCTTTCAGGTTCACTAGCTAAATGGCTAACATGTTTGTACCAGTATTTCTTAGCTTATGTGAGTGGTAAAGTGTATTTGAGGCAGTAGAGTCTCAATTTTGTTTTCTTATGACCTACAGTATTGGACTCCTGCTAATGCTGATGTTATTTTCCTTCTTGAGCTTTTACCCACAGAAGAAGGACAGTAAGGCAGAAAACACTGTCTTTGTATTGTCTGAAGAATTAACTTTCAAGTTAAATCAATCTAGGTATTAACCAAACAAATGTCATCTACTTTGAAATCAATTATGCAGCTAGATCTAGCACTGTTATGAACAATTTTAAGACTGGAAAATAGATAATACATATTTTAGAACTTATTATTGGCTGAATTGAAAACAAAATGTATTTCTTGGCAGAATGCTAAACAGAGCAAAATATTAACTATTAAGGTATTATGCTGAATCCTCATAATATTTTCCTTTAAACTGTGCCACTCATTAATTTTTTTTAATAATTTGTTGATGCATTTGTAATTATCTGTTGATCTGCCTGAGGTTAAGAAGACCCTACAGAGGGATCTAGATAGACTGGATTGATGAGCTGAGGCCAATGGGATGAAGTTCAACAAGACTAGGTGCTGGGCCCTGCACTTTGGTTAGAACAACCCCATGCATCACTACACATTTAGGGCAGAGTGGCTGGCAAGATACATGGAGGGAAGAGATCTGGAAGTGTTGGTTGATGCTCAGCTGAACATGAGTCAATGGTGTGCCCAGGTGGCAGAGAAGGCCAATGGCATCCTGGCTTCTAGAAGAAATAGTGTAGCCAGCAGGACCAGGGTGGTGATCTTCTCCCTAACTCAGCACGGATGAGGCCACACCTTGAGTACTGTGTTCAGTTTTGGGCCTCTCACTACAAGAAAGATATTGAGGCCCTGGAGTGTGTCCAGAGAAGGGCAACAGTGCTGGTGAGGGGTCTGGAATGCAAGTCTTAATTAGGAGAGGCTGAGGGAACTGAGATTGTTCAGTTTGGTGGAAGCAAGGTGGAGACCTTATTGCTCTCTATGACTGCCTGAAAGGAGGCTGTAGCAAGTTGGGGGTCAGCCTCTTTTCCTGGGTAACAGTGATAGGACAAGAGGTAATGGCCTCAGCTTGTGCCAGGGGCAGTTCAGGTTGGATATTAGGAAGAATTTATTCTCAGAAAGAGTGGTCAGGCACTGGAACAGGTTGTTCAGGAAGGTGGAAGAGTCACCATCTCTGGAGGTTTTTAAGGAAAGGGTAGATGTAGTACTAAGGGACATGGTTTAGTGGGGAATATTCGTGTTAAGTGAATGGTTGGACTAGATGATCTAAGAGTTCTTTTCCAACCTGGTGATTGTATGATTCTATGACTAGAAAAATACATATAAATATGGCTCAGTTCTAATAAAAACATAGAAAATATAAGTTTGAGAGAGAGAGGGCAGGAGGTAAGGAGACAAAAGTAAAAAATATTGACACGCAAAGGTTAATAGAAGGAAAACAGAACACGAAATAGGAGCAAAAAAAAAATAGATGAGAGAATATTCATCCCTAATCACTGCAGACTTACAAGAGATCCGGGAAGTCCCAATTACATGCATCTTTTTTTTAACCTGCTCAATCTGTTTGATAACTCTTATAGCCAGGTGTGAGTCAATGAAGCATAGAAAACTGCCTTCTACCTCACCTTCTGGGCCTTCTGTTTTGTGTTTGCAAGGATTTAAAAGGGATTTCTATTACTGCTCGTCACATGCTTCATTTCCAAAACCATTCTGCGTGTTTAAAAGGAGAAATCATAAATCACCAAAAAGATTTTGGTGTGAAATGCAATTCCATATAAAAGGTGCACCAGGGATGGTAGCTAGCTATTCAGGTTTACTGCTCTGCAAATTATTTGCAGGATGTCTGAGTGTCTCATGTTTGCTGAAGTGCTTATTGCTATAGGTTTTCTTCAGCAATACATTCCACGTCAATATCATATTACCTTTAGAAAACGGTTGAATTCATTATCTGTCCTAGTTTATTTTCTCTTAGTGAGCTAAAAAGTTAAAAGCATCACCTTCCAGTGACTATTAACTGGAAAAAAAAGACAGAAGTCCTAATACTACTAGAAGAATACTTCTTACATAACTAAGAACTTAAATCTCTTGACAATGATTCCATTCTGACAAGTAATTTTTTTGCTAATAGGATCTCATAAGTGCCTGTTGAAATCAAATTCTTATCTTGACAGCTATAGAGGACTTCAAATATTATAGTTCAGAAGAACACCTTTCACTTTGTCAGCATTTTTTTCTTTCTCAATTTTCTGCTCTATGCACATTCTCTCTTCTTACTGGGAAGGGGATAGGATATTGGTTTACTCAATCTATAAGACTCTCAAAGGAAGGAGCCTTGTAAATATTTTTTAGATGTTTCTTTCAGTACACATAATACACCAATCTACTGAAAACTCTGCTAGTTCTGCCCAGTAAAAATGCCATTTGTGTAGTATCGACTCTCCATCTGCTGTGAAACTCAGTAGTGACAGGATAAATGTATGATGTTTTGATACACTTAACTACTAACAGATGCAACAGGCGGGAAGTTATAATGTAAATATATACACACTTCTGCAGAAACAGGAAATGCGTCACATGTAATTTGAAACATAGATATGTTTTAGCAAATAGCATTTTGTTCCAATGCTCGTATTTTGCACTTAATTCCTTTTCGAAATAGTAGCCCTTGGCCTACCTAATTATTATCTCTTCCTGTAAGCTAATGCTCTGGGGAAGCAGATGACAATATCTCTTTTTTCTTTTTTTAGTGTTTGCAAGTCTGGACTAAGAAACAGTGAGCAGCTCTGAGGACAGGGATCAGTTATGTCTTAATGAAAGGGAAGAAAGGAGAGATAGAACAGAAGAAATGAAAATTTATGGTGACCTAGAGGCTCAGAAAAAAAGTAAAAAAAAAAAAAAANGGGTTATGACTCTTCAGTTTATGCATTTACTAGATTCCTGCTAGCCAGTTGTTTTAAAATCACACAACTTTGGTGAGGTTAAAACGCAAGCTTTCATTTATAATAAGAATTGGATATTAGGAAAAAATTCTTATCTGAAAGAGAGATCAGGCACTGGAACAGGCTGCCCATTGAGATGGGCGCCATCCCCGGGAACGTTCGCAGCTCTGAGGACAGGGATCAGTTATGTCTTAATGAAAGGGAAGAAAGGAGAGATAGAAAAGAAGAAATGAAAATTTATGGTGACCTAGAGGCTCAAAAAAAAAGTAAAAAAAAAAAAAAAAAAAAATCTGGCTAGAGAGATACACGTACTTTAACGCACATTTTGCAGGAATTTAATGCAATGGTAAAAAGTGAAAAATGTTGTAAAATGTCTTCAAGCCATACATGATGAGGTGTAGGGTCAGCACTCTGGTAGAATACCCACAGTGTACTTGTTTACAATTCACTTAAAATATCAAGTAAGGGGAATCACAGTAGCATACAATTACAGCATAGCTTATTTTATGTGAAAGAAAGTATTCATTCTTGTTTTTTTCTCCAATTAATGTAATAATACTAGTTAACGGTCATTTATTTTTCTCAGAATAATATCTCAGTACTTACATATAGTTTATCTTTGCATTATTAAAGCAGTATAAGCAGCAAAAACTAATATAAACATTCTTGTCTAAAATAACTAGAGGTTTCATGCTTTAAAATGACTTTCAATCACAATTAATACCAAAGATCATAATGTGCTTTTTGGAGCCCTGGATGGCTGGATTTATTTTGACCTACTTAGCAAGAAAAGTATGCAGGGCTTGTAAAGATTTTCATCTCAGAAAAGAAGATACAGCACAAAGACTTCACACAGGGAAGTTCAGTGACCATATAAATACTCTACAATGTGTATAAATTTGTTTCAAGTCTTTTTTCATCATTTCAAGGAATGTAAAGCAACATCTAAAATCTCCTATTTCTAATTTTAATTCCTCATTTTGCTGAGTAACATGGTTTTTAATTTTTTCCACTTAGGTTGTGTGACTTCCTTTGGTACTCTCTAGATCCTTAGGGTTATGCTCCAGACCTGTCTGCTTCTACTCACATACACACATCATGTCTACACACATGTAAAATTCTGAGTAATGTGAAGTAATATTATATATATATATTAATCTTTATTTAATTGTTTTAAGTTCTTGCAGATATCACTGACTTGAAAATAAATTCCAGATGACAATGGATCTACAAGGACAGACGAGGTTGTGGATGCCCCCTCCCTGGAAGCATTCAAAACTAGTCTGGATGGGGCTTTGAGCAACTTGGTCTAGAGGGAGGTGTCCCTGCCTATAGCAGTAGGGTCGGAAATAGATGATCTTAAAGGTCCCTTACCATTCTATGATTCTATATATTTTTTTTTTTTCTGGCAGACAGCACAGATTAAAAACAGTTTTAAAGCTTGCAACCTATAATAACAGCAGTAACTTCCAACCAGAGTTCTGTGTCTTTTCAGTCTCAGTCAATTGGCTAACATTTGATTTTTCTCAACTTTATATCAGAACCAATAGCAATACACATATTGAGCATACTGTGTTAACAAATTATATGAAATGCATTTCAGAACTCAGCTTAAAAATGTATAATTTAAAACATGTTGGATATTTCTCAGCTCCTAAGAAGCACTGTATCTTTCCATATTCATCTAAGCTACCAGCAACAGAGAAAAGCAAATTCCAAATGCAATTGTCCCGTTGCATTTATTCCTTCAGTTGAGATATGCAAGATAAATGGAACAAACTACTCTCTGGAACACTTCTTTCTCTTCACTGGCTGTAGAAGGACTCCAGTCTAGGCTACATTTAGGTGACCAATTTAAGATTTAAATGTATATCACTCCTACATCGCACTGTATTATTGTTTTTTCATTCTCTGCAGTCTTGCAGAAACTGTTTTCCATCTGTTAACTTCTGATTACATAGCTTTTCTTCTTCCATCTCTTTTACCTACAGTAGCCTTCTAGTGAATCTCCACCTGAGCAAACTTCCAGTTATTTTCAGATCTCACTACTTTGCCTTGCAGGGTGGACTCAGTAGCTGTAAGAAAAATACAGCAATGTATTTCATAAAATCAATCATAGAATGGTTTTGGAAGGGACCTTAGAGATAATCTAATTCCAACCCTCTTGCTGCGTGCAGGGGCACCTTCCACTATGTTAAATTTTATTTACGTGCTTTTGTGACATTTTAGTGGTCATTGCCTTTATTCCTCCCCTTGCCTGTCCTGTGAGAAGTCACACCAGAGAAAAAAAATTTCTGGAGGTTGAATATCCAAGATAAAATGCTTTTTACTGGTTGAAATATTCATCACTTCTATTTTTTAAATAACCAAGTAGTAGTGAGGAAAAGTAAACAAACACCTAAACTAAAGCTTGTTGAAGTAAATAGATTTCAACAACAAGTCACCAGTGCAATTAACTCTTTTTTAACAGGAAGAACAAGAAATATCTTGCTATTATTTAGATCAATCTAAACTTGTTAGGGCTATAAGATTACAGTGAAAAATAAATTATATTTGCCATATGCCCTAACCAATATTTAAGTAGCTGTGCTAAGTAAACTGCATCTTTTTTTCTTTTTATACTGCGTAAGTAAGTAAAAAATAATAGTTTTCACTCTCCACAAACTTGGGTCTTAACGTCTCAGAGAAATCTTGATTATTCAACAACTTTTGTCTGCTTCATACTAATGAAAGGTTTTAGCAACACTGTGTAACAGATAGATGAATTTTTCCTATAGCAAAAGCAAATTAATTACCACTACCTGCACCTTTCAGTACATCTCCAAATAGTTTGTGTACCATCCTGCCCCAATGAAGATTTCCACTGATATTAAAGCAGGCTTACAACGTTTGCTCAGAGAAAAGCTATTTAGTGATGAACATTTCTTACCAGTATCAAAGATGTTGAATGTGGTCTGCTGACTCATATCACACCCTTCCAAGTGAATTGTTAGCTAGGTTTACAGGAGGCGGAAAAGCAAATGAAACTGACATAGTTAGGATTTATCTCTGCTTCAGCACTCTTAATGTTTTTTTTCTCAACTAATTTTCTATTATTCTCTCTCACCTAAAATGATCAATGCAGAAAGATATATACACCTATATTTCCACGGATACTGTTATCATTAAAAATCTGTTTAAATGGGATGCAGTAAAGTTCCTTCTCCATTTCTGAAGGAGAACCTGAAAAGGGATATTAATCTCAAGTGTAACATCAGAGGAACTATGTGAGTAGTTACTGAACGTATTTATTACTGCTACGGTTTTACTATCCTTAGAAGGGAATTTGTAATTTTTTCTTTATTTATTCTAAGCAATTATTGTGGCTTGTTTGGACTTCATTAAATTATTGGCATTATGTGCTGATGTCCACTGAGCTCTGCATAGGCTTATAACTTGAACATATACTTTTGATACTTTTAAACTTTTGTTTTACCAGATATAAAGAGGAATCACTTCTGTTTATCAGCTCATTTCCTCTAAAGTCTTAATGCCTCTTTCCACCAGAATCCTTAAATAGGATATAGCTCTTATATTTCTGACAATTTCTAGACAAACAACCACTGAAAATACACCTATAACAACTGGAAAACTGAGTTATGAAGTTTTAAACACATTCCAGTAGAATATCTTTCAGAATGACATGAAATATAACTGAGGAAAAGTTTCATCTGTAGTCCATATTCTTTTGAAAATGCAAAATTATTAATGAGCTGTGGACAAAACAGTGAGTACAGATCACTTGATGAAGAAACAAAGACAAAAGAGATTTTTTTAAGAAAGACACTGTAGATGGTTTGGAAGGATTTACAAAAGAAGAGGAAAACTAAACAAAACAGTGATCAGGAAGAGCACTAGAGCAATGTCACCAACACTGTCTTTGGAACTAAGGGGTATCAGTCACTGTTTAAGCATGGCTAAATTACTCAGTTACATTAGACTGAGTGCAAAGGAATGTTTTCAGGCAGTTTTTCTGATAAGAATCACATTGTTAGCTATGACAGTAATAACATGAATAGTTGGTAGCCATACAGCTCAGCACCGGTTTCAGAAAACAGAAGCCTTGTATTCAAGGCATGTTTGTTTCATTTTTGCAAGTAAAATGCAGACTAGTTCAGTTGGGAGTGATTTTATTAATAAATTAAATAAAATTTGGCCATCAACATGGCACGATGATGAAAAATCTCAGGCAGTGCAAAAACAATACTTATAAGGCACATATTTTTTTGTATAATTTCTTTCATACTGGGAGACTTTAAAAATTCTACCTATTAGAAATGTTAACTTTCTAACCCCACGGTATACATTACTAGTGTAAAGAAACGAAGATGCTGCCAAGAGCTTCAGGCTAAATTATTTTGGATCCCAACTTGTCAGGAAGATCGTGTTCTGAAATGCTCCATAGAGCTGGCAGGACAACTTGCACAACTAAATACAATAAATCAATAAACTCTTAAAGCTCATTTTAAATGAAAGCTATTAACATTTCAGAAAAATGTAGGGACATGAGGAAGTGAAAAAAAAAAAAAAAAAAAAAAAAAAGTAGTGGAAAAAAAAATAAGCCAAACAAATCAATGCATTAAAAATTCCTGAAAGAAAATCAAAACAACTTATCTTAATTTTGGCAAAATATCAAAATGACAAGAATAAAATTTAGAAAGTCTTGACAACTGGGAGGAATGTGAATGCATAAAGTATGAGGAAATATGGAACACTGACGAAGCTTTATTTAAAAGCTATGAATGTTATTGACATTGAATGAACACATATTATGAATATTTCTACAAATGCTCATATTTTCTTTATAAATTAAAAGAAAAGCTAGCTAAATTGTCATGGTTACCACCTCACAGATATAGCATATGAAAAGTGGTGGTAGAATTTTTTTTTTTAAATTATTGCAACAGTTAAGACATAGGATAAATACTATTTTTAATATTCCTTTTCTGTCTGACAATATGCCTTGTGTTCTGTGAAATCAAAGGCATGGAGTTAACGTTTTAATCCACACATTTTAGTATATTCAGATATGCATCTCCTTCTCAGGAATCACTCTAAGTAAGGAGAAAAAGCTTAATATATCTTCCTACTCACCTTAT
This sequence comes from Pavo muticus, assembly GCA_016647715.1. Classification (NCBI taxonomy): domain Eukaryota; kingdom Metazoa; phylum Chordata; class Aves; order Galliformes; family Phasianidae; genus Pavo; species Pavo muticus. The sequence goes on along the minus strand of JACDJE010000033.1, from coordinate 304,554 downwards.
AATAAAAACGTTGACTATAATTATGTAAGAATAGTCTCTCTATAGTCTACACTTATAGATATACACTTAAAGGATATTGGTATTTCTTGAAATTTCTTCTTTTAATTGTTCCTTTCTCCTATTCAAATGTTAAATTACTCCTCAGAAAGAAAAATTGGTGGTGGTTTTTGTTGTTGTTGTCATTTTCTTCCCAAAATTCATTTCTACTCCGCTATCTGGAGAGAGGAGGAAGATTTTCAGGCAAGAGTTTTCTTTGCCTCACCAACAACAGCTGTAAAGAAAGGAAAGGAATTTATAATGCAATATGGGAAGGTTCTAATAGGCTATTTTATCATCAAATAAAGAGGAACTTGCAAATTTGATAAACAGACTCAGAATTTAAAATAAGTTCTAAATGAAAATCTTTTCAGTCTTTAGCTTCCCACTTGTTTTTCTAGAGATAAGAGCCCTTCTGATGTTGAAAGACTGTATTTTCTTATGAGGCACAGTTGATTCCAGACCAGGTACTATGCAATTCATTTCTGTGGTGTCCTACATACAACACATGCATCTCTAACCTCATAACTCAGCTGAGTACTTGCCTTCTTAAAATTGTTTGGCTTAGTCTTGTTCTAACAAAACAACTACTGTATCAGCTTGTGTAGTATCTGCAAAAGCAGAGAATAAATCTGCTAGCACTTACAGTGCACATAATTAAGCATTCTTGTCCTAGTGATTGTCATTGACACAATGAAAACAGGATTTATTGTCAAAAACTCGTGAAAGTGTTTCCACGTTTTTTTCATGATCATGAGATAATATATTTTACTACATATCAGAAAATCCTCAACTTTCAGTGAAAGACAATTCATCGCCCCCTGCTGATCTCTGCTACACTTTAGAACACAATGAAATTTTCTTCAGGGTTGGGTAGTTGGGTTATGACTCTTCAGTTTATGCATTTACTAGATTCCTGCTAGCCAGTTGTTTTAAAATCACACAACTTTGGTGAGGTTAAAACGCAAGCTTTCATTTATAATAAGAATTGGATATTAGGAAAAAATTCTTATCTGAAAGAGAGATCAGGCACTGGAACAGGCTGCCCATTGAGATGGGCGCCATCCCCGGGAACGTTCAAGAAATATTTGTGTTGTACTGAGGGACATGGTTTAGTGGGCAATGTTGGTGGTAGGTGGGCAGTTGGACTACATGATCTTATAGGTCTTTTCCAACCTTAATGACTCTATGATTCTGTGAATATCAAGAACAGTCAATGCAATTGCAAATGTTTACAAAACTCACAGATGACAAAAACATGCTTTGATAAACTTGGAAATTATAAACTGATTTTACATCAGAAAGGCTTCTTTCAACTCTCTTACTAGCTTCCTGATGAGGTGATAGTCAAGGACTGAGGATCAACAAACTTCTCTAAGAAATATATTTTTTCATATAGTCAGTCGTCCCTTCAGTGCCTGCCACAAGTCCTTACTGGACATTTTAATTCCAGATCCATAATATTCTTTCCTTAACAAAAATAAGAGGATTCCCCTTTCGCAGGTACTTTCTTAAAGCGAGAATTCTCTCTTGAATTTGTTAAGCTCTTAAGAAACCTTTGCTTGAATATGATTAAAAAGTTTATTTCTCTCTTTAGGTGAAAAACTTAGTATTCTTCATTGGGAAATGTTGAATTCACCATATGTATCAATCTGTACATCAAAAACATTCCTGATACAAACTTCAAGTCATGTTAATTATATGCAGATTATTACTGATAGTTGGCTAGCACCAAACTTTGTAGCAATCAGCCACTTTGAAGTGACTCATTCCCCACCAGTTCCTTTTTGCATACTATGACAGCAAGTAATTGTATTTCTCCAGACAGCGGTGTTTTTCTGTATCTTGCAGACTATTTGCATCAGAAGCAGTCTGCAGACTCCCACTACTTCAAGCATGTCTGACAGCAGAAGGCCCCATGAATTAGATGCCAGCTGGCTGGATACTGTATTTAAGTTAAGCATATTTTAATCAAGCTATAGGTAGGAGATAGATACAATCCAGAGTCAGTTGGCTGTTGCAACTAAACACACTGGTTTATAAGGAAGTATTGTCAGGGCCAAAAAAAAAGTATTTACAACCTCCAATTAGTAGTTCTATTGACTCATGGTGGAAAACACCATGCTTGGCAGAGCCTGCCAAATCACGTTACAAAACAGACTGTGCAGTTTGCACTGCTGATGTATTAAATGTATATCTAATTCAAGATGTGACTTGTAATTAAAACTTAATTGTCAGAAATCATAAACATTTGAAATTATTCCTTTTACGTTATTAAACTGATCTTTAGAAATGTCTGAAACTCAGTCCCTCATTATCCCTCTTCCCTTCTCTATCGCCCTTTGAGTGTTTTCAGATGAAACATGGATTAGAAAATACTGAACAGGCTAGGGGGAATCACAATATATTTTCAAATATTCTTTTTAAATTTAAGTGCCAAACTTTATTTTCCTCCAGGTAATTCCAGTCATATTGGTTTGGGGTTTGTTTTTTTTTTTTTTTCAGTTTCTTGGTGAAGGAAATAATAAAACAACACTTACATGCATACACAAAACTGTTCTTTGATTTTCCATCTTCCGAACACTTTAAGAACACTAATGCATGAAAATAATTAGATATGATTGTATCTAAGAAACAACTGTGTTGATCATGAAATGCACTGAAAATAAAGAAAGCAACTTTTATGAGTTCTACAGAAATTAATTACTTCTACAAAGGAATGTTTTCACCAAAACAATTAAATTTCCTGCATAAAGCACTTCTGAAATGCGAATCAGTGTACAAATCTAAAGTATTCTCACTCACGATTCAATAAATTATTCTATATAGTTATTTTAGAGAATAGTTTCACTTTGGAATTCAATAGAGGAGATGACAATAAATGCCACGACCTTATTCCAAGAAAACTGAATATTTCACAGCATTAGCAGCTGTGGCTTATAAGTGTTGCTGTCTGAAAGACCACAGTAGGATGTAAAGAGAAAAAGAGCTGGTCATTTCTCTCCTTTTTTTAATTTTAATATGTTGAAATGTTCTGCAAAAGTAGAACTAAAAATTAAAAATAAAATCTTAAAATGAATAAGACATTAAAATATAATGGAAAAATCTGATGTTTATGCTTTGAAATTTTAAAACATTAAACGTAAGGAAAATATTAAAATATATCAGGTATTGAATAGCCTAAATGTGATATTAGCACATTATAGGAAGGGATTTTGATACCAGGCTGTCTCTTTGGGTTGAAAAAATAATTCCTCTGGATGTGCCACATACTAGAGACCATACTGTAAGTGTTTTAATGCATTTTTGTTAGTAGTCCTAAATAACATGACGAAGACTAATAAAACCAACATTCAGTGATTTCAGCATAAACTATTAAATTTCAATTAGATTAGAAAAAACTGACATGGAAACTTACAGGAAGAAACACGGTAGAAATAAACGTATAGAAAAGTATTTATTTATTACTTCATTTGTCCATATATTACTACATTGGTGACCCATGTCCACCAGTTATCTAATACAACTTCAGTTTATTCTCTGAGACAGCTAGGTAATGCATTTAGCTGGTCTTACATTTCTCTGCAGTTAGTAGAGAGTCACCACCATGACTGATTCTGCTGAAATGCACAGTCCAGAAGTAGTGAATACACGATGTTCTCTCTTAAGCAGGTTGCTACTTCAGAGGCCTTACTTAATAATTTTAGGTACTTTAGGTAACATGTCTGGAAACTAGGAGGAGATGTGCGTTTACTGCTTTGTTTTGTTATGGGGTGTTTTTTATTTGTTTTTGTAGCTTATAATAAAAATTCAGAAAATGGTTTGGACCAATGCTTTCATTACTTTTAGAAGTCTGTTTTATAGATATTGCATTTACAGATAGAGGCTTCTTCCCCCGTCTTATTTAGCAACGACAGCAAAACAGACCAGTACTCACATAATCCCATGCTGTACTGCCTTTATTCTAGGAAGCACCATCTCTGTATTTCATTTCTAACAGTTGAATTTCTAGCATGTAGATACATATTTAGCTTATAAAGTAACGTATTTCCAATAGAGATTTACTCATGTTGATTTCCAATTCAATAATTTAAATTTTATTTCCTTTTTAATATGCTAATCATATTCTTTTTTTTTTTAAATTACCTTTCATATCATATCTTTTATATATATATCTGGATGGCTGTCATGTAATGTCTTAGTACTTATGCTCTGTCCATTTCACTTGGTTTTGTTCTGTTCTTGTTTTTGGTTTTTTTTCTAATTTCTATATTACTTTTCAGATACTCTGTTGTTAGTTTTCCTCCCTAGAACATGGTGAAAAGTTAGAATTCAGATGGCAGTTGTTGCTTGCACCCTAGTTTCAGTAGAAAGTGTCACAATTTTTCTGAAAGAGAATACGAAGATGCTGATTCACATGCAGTGGTGTTTAAACCTTACTGTCCTCTTGCTTGCTGCCCTGTACAAAGTCACACTGCCTCAATTCAAGCTGTCATGAGTAAATAACTTGAGCTGCTTTGCCAACCAGGGCTCTCCTGGGAAGTTGCCTCATTCAGGGTAGATACATTAATGATTGAATTAGGAAAGGCAGAGAGGCAGACAACTCATTTTGTCAAATCCTAACTTACTATGTGTAGATTTCCCAGATCTGTTAGGGAACCCAAATTTGATATTGGTGTTTGAAGAGCATGCATGCTCTGCCTCAATCCAAATATCTAAACAGCACAGTCTGTGGAGCAAGAGACTTGAAATTCCTCCCAGATCAAAAGAGCTGCTGTGCTGAGCTCTGTAAATACTCATTTTCTTTTCACTCCATTCTTTGCAGGAAATGAAGTGTTGATTTAGTATCCAGAGTGATTACTGTACTGTTCGTGGTGATGGAACAAGACTGACAAATTATTCTGCATCCAGCTGTTGAAGGCATGGTATAGATATGTTCAGCATGACCTGGAGGAAGAAAAAAGGTCTCCTTCCTTACAGAAAGGGTATAAGAACAAAACCTATGAGATTTTGCGTTATTGCAGCAAACACTTTTCCCAAGTTTTTTTTATACTGCAGATCTAAGAGAAAAATTGCACCACTGGCTTGAGACACTGTATATATAAAAAAATACAAGTACTAGATTGCACACATATTGCACTGTAAAACGTTTAGAATTTCCTGTAAGAAGCTAATAAAATAGCTATTCTCTCACATAAAACAAAGTCTAACAAAAGCTTTCCAGAATGCTGCTGTATTCATGAACATGAATATGGGGAAATAACTTCCATTCTTACCGTACAAGGATTGGTTTATATAGGAATAGCAAACATTTTAAACTTGGAAAGCAGTCAGAATTGAAAATACTCAGAGAAAACAGTCATTTAGCTTGAAGTTCTCTTTAGCATACATTTTTCTTAGGAAATCCTCCTTATCTAGTTTCATTGGGCCGCTGTTTCCCTCTGTATTACTGTAGAGTTTGAATGTATTCAAGCTTATTAGTAAACTTGGACTGCATTTAGACTTGTTGGCATCATTGGAAACAAATGTAAAATTATGCATTATTGGAAATAGTGAGGTGATCATAGAATCACAGAATATCCAGAGTTGGAAGGGACCCATAGAGATCTTCATGTCCAACTTCCAACCCTATGCAGGGCAACTTAAAAAACAAACCCTATGTCTGAGAACTGTCTGAGTTGTCCAGACACTCCTTGAACTCCGGCACTCAGGGCTGTGACCACTGACCTGGGCAGCCTGTTCCATGCCCACCACACTCTGGTGCAGACCCTGTCCCTAACCCCCAGCTGCCCCTCCCCTGACACAGCTCCATGCTGTTCCCTCGGGCCCTGTCGCTGTCACAGAGAACAGAGCTCAGCGCTGCCCCTCCGCTCCCTGTGAGGAGCTGCAGCCGCCATCAGGCCTCCCCTCAGCTCCTCTGCTCTGCGCTGAACACACCAAGGGACCTGAGCAGCTCATCACACATCTTTCCCTCAGACCCTTCACCCAGGTGGCAGGGTGCATATATAACATACATAGATATATTGCTGATATTTTGGTGAATAAAAGAAAAAACAATAACACAAACAAAAAGAAAACAAGAAATAAATACATGCTATTCACATTCTCATTCTGTTCAGTAATATCTACTCCATCACTCCACTTGCAGCAACAATGAATCTTTCAAGAAGAATGAGTCAGAATGGCAATTCTTTCTCAGTGAGAGTTAGATACAAAATTCAGGAACCCTAACCTGAAACACGACTAACTGCTCTATTCTTAATAGGCATAATCTGAGAATGAAACTTATATTATCATAGGAACAGTCACATTTTGATTATATATTGCCTGGCTTGAATGGTTGCAAAGGTGAAGAACATCTACAAAGTTGTTACTGCTTTTATTTTTACAGAAAAAGTATTCCAAAAAAACATAGCCCATTCAGGTTCACTAAACGTACCATACATATAGGCCCCATATGCCTACTAATACGCAGGCTAGGCATTAACAGTAAGACCTATTCTTATTTCAGTATAATATACCATGGGGTAAAAAGCAAAGCTCTGTTGTTATATCTTCCTCGTGGCTGCCATCCTGTGGCTTAGAGTAAAAATCGTTAAGAAGTTCAAATAATTTGCTGTGGCTCATCTTCATAAAAGGGCAGCCTGAAGTAGAGTGGAGATATAAGTACACCTGTTACATATGATTCCCACCGGTGGATAATCCCTGTGTTAACTGTCCTCCACAAAACCTCTCTTTGATAGTCCAGAAGGATCTCCTTTCACTGATTCTGAACAGGAAAAAAAGTCTGTTTTGCTCTCTTAGGTATTTAGGATTTGGGTTCTATGCCTTCCAGAACGGGTGAGGAGATAGATAGAGAATAAGGAGACTGGAAGTGAGTTATGTTTCTTTCAACAGTTTACTGTGCTTTGTCTTCATCTTAGAATAGCACTGTCCAGATAAACAGATCTTAACATCTGCTCAGAACCTCATTCCTGTAAGAATGGGAGGAGTTTGAGGTTGAGACACCAGCCTAATTTGAAAATAACTCCTGCTGCATACCAGAAGGTTTTGGAGAGATTTTATGTATCAACCGCTTAGTATCTTTAACGTATATAAATTATATTCAGTGAAAATTATAAGTGAAAAGTGAGACTTTTGGTGTGATCAGCATAGCTGTGCCGATTTCCAAACTACGTGGAACAGCTAATACTGTAAAAACGTCCCCAGTGTGAATTAACTATAAATATATCTATATAATTTACCAGCACCATTTTCCTGAATGTACCCAAGAACTTGTTAATGCCAAAAAGCTAAACAGAAATCCAATACTGTCTTTTTGTATTGCATGATTTACAACGTCTGTTTTAAAAGTAGGCCTTTCAATTTCGTGTACAAATACTAAATACACTCTGGGGATAGTTTCCATTGGATTTCTCAAGCTTATCCATTTACTTAGAACATTTAATGGAGAGTCATTTGGCAAACATTTCCTCTCAAATGCTATTAGTAAAACAGTATAAAAGGTATTGTATCTTTTTACAGTCAAAGAACATGTTGCTAAGCATATGGTCAATCTGTAAAACAACTATCTCAAAAATTTTAAGTAGTTCAGAAGGAAGCACAACAAAAAATAATTTAAAATCAAGTTAGGCAAATCACAATTCTGACTTGAAGAGTTAAAAAATCTAACAACAGTCAGACACCAACTTGGTGTCTTACAAAATTCCAGTAATGGATCTATGCCTCTCAACTTCTCTAATATATAGTGACATAGTCATAGCAAACTGCATGAAAGAATATTTAGAGGTCTTCAAAAGACATTCAGTGGAAAGCTTTGACATAGGATAATACAAAAAAAACTCCACGAAATTAACAATTAGAAAAAAATACCAGTGTTCCAGATAATTTTCATTCCCATCTGGTTACTTAGATTGAGAAGATGATTTTAGTCTCATAATCTAAATTCTATAAGTGATATGCACTTATGGCATACTCTAGGTATCATATTTTATAGAATGCTGTTTAGAGCTGTTAAGCTGTAAAATATATTATTGTACTAGCAGGTAAAAATTCAGCCTTTGAAATGCTGCATTTGGAACTGAAACACTGCTTCAACCATTATCACTCATCCATGTTTACCTGCCAGAGATACTGCAATATATACTGATGAAAAAAAAGATATTTTTGCTTTCCTGTATACTGAACACTTGTAAGAATTCAAGGTCCACATTTGCAAAAATGATTGAAGAAAAGCTGAAAAGAGATAAGATGGATGGGTGAGTACTTGGTAATATCTAACTTCACCTTTTGAACAAATAGTAATAAGTTCAGAAGATTACTGGTGAGATATTAAAGGCAATGGTCATGAACCTCAGAAAAGCTTACTGTGTGACTCACATACTATCAAGAAAATTATTAGGAAATTCAAAGTAGAAGAAGTCTATGATTGATGCATTAAAGTTCCACGAATCCACCAGACAAAAATGAGTTAATGCTCTACATGGAGCAAAGCATAATTTATTTTCTGTCTCGGTAAAATCTTGTTAATGCAGCTTTAGTTACTTCAGCCCACTGGTATTTTCACTCTCAAAGAAAACCTTTAAAACGTAAAAATACATTGTTTACTTTTCATCTTTATTCTTAACTCCTACTTATTCTGTTTTCTACCTTTTGCAGCCCTGTGCTTGACCATGTATGACACTTTGACATCTCAAACCAACAGTTTGACAGGGAGAGATTGAATATACTAGAAAACACACAATCAAAGGTAAGGCAAACTTTTGTATCTAACGGATGTGTTAGTGAGCAGTAACATTTCAAGTTTATCTACTGAAGACCTGGGCTGTACGCAGGTACAACTAATACACTGAATGAAGCAGGAGCTATGTTTAATCAGGCCTATGATTTTTAAGACTGTTTCTATTTAGAATTGCTGTAAAGATAAAACTTTTGGTATTCTGACTGTATATTGCTTTTTTCTTTTCTGATTGAACTCCTTTTAAAGAGTTATGTTATTACAATAGGAGGCAAGACATGCAGGATTCATATACAGCCATTAGTGGTTCAGTTCTGATTTCTCGTGATGAGACTGTGATTGCACATGCGGGGAACTCGCTTTCTAGAGAGGAAGCGAACATTAAAATGGTGAGTGGAATCTCTGCTAAAGGCATTATTGCTTACTCCTTGCTATGTTTGTAACCATGAAAGTCCAAATAACTCTGTTCATATCTTTTCTTTTGTTAAGCATTGCAGCAGATCACTTGTTTTTCTCATCCTGAGGCTCCAACAGCTTTCATGGTTATTTCATTGCTCTTTTTCTACCTGCTGCATGTTTTCTGCAGATGGGTATTTTTCTTGACTATACTGTCAGTATATAATAGCCTTTGGCATTTTCACTATAGTGCCATTTTATTCAATGGGAAAATGCTTCAAGAAGTTGCAATTTGGCTGCTGTATTTTCTTAGGGCCAAATGGTTTCCTGGTGCACAAAAATCATGAAAAAGCAACAATGCGCTCAATATCTGTGCAGACTGACATGTCAAATGAAAGATACATACACAGATATGGAAGAAAACACATCTCTGTGTCCTGGGAGCTGTATTTACCAGCAGTCAATCCACTGCAACCATGAATTCAGCATCACCTTTTGAACAACTTTCCAGTCCACGTTCCAGGAAGCATTCTGACTAGAGAAACTAATCCCAAACTTAATTCTCTGTCTTGCACCACCTTTAAGGGCTGAAGCAAACTAAGACACATTAAAACAAACAAACAAACAAACAAACAAACAAATAAAAGCTTGAAAATGTGACACAGTTAATTGTTTGTGGGGAACACAAAAACCCACCCATGGAATCTGAAGAAACTTGTCCTTTTTAGAAAACTTTAAGTAGGGTGGTACTTTAAGGAAGATGGACTAACTACTTCTTGTCTGGAGCTATAAGAGTTCATCTCAGACTATTTTTAGCATATGGTCTGAAAATTTTAATGTATGCACTCAAGAAATGATAATGAAATTGGACTTGTAGCCTTGAGCAAATTACTTATCATGTCTTCACAATTCCAGTCATCATAAAATAACTAGTAAGACCAGAAATTTGCACATTCTCCATGATAGCTACCTAAACATCAGTAGCAAAAAAACTGACCATATCTGATTAAAATAGTAGCCCACAAATTGCTCCTTGGTTTGGATATTTTAGTAATATTCAGTAGTATCTAATTATATACACTGTCTTTGAGATATCTATGTTCTTTGAAATATTCTCAATAAAAACAGATAGAGAACTCTAAGAAAGGATTGTATCTCTCTATCCATTTATGTTTCTTTCTATCTAATATAGTAGAAATAATTACAAAAATATTTAGTCTCTTTCCTCTGTAAGATAGACATACACTGTGTCTTTTAAATATAAACTTATATTTCTGACATCAAAAGAATGCCATACAAATCTCACTGAGAAAAACAATCAAATATAAAATACATACAGGCCAGATGTGTAAAATATAAAGGTAAACAAAATAAACAATTGCCTACATGCATGATTGAAGACTCTGGTCATAATAGCCAAAATAATTTTGAGCTTTCGAAAGTCAGGTAAATTAAAACTAGGCTTTCAAGTCACTGAAGTATACAAAATTACTGTGAAAATTCTGGCCTTTATTCTTGATTTTTCTCATGTAAATTCTTTATATGCTATAGAACTAACTCTGTTATAATTAGGAATTCAGAGTAGGTATTCAGTCCCTTTCTAAATTATATGGGCATATATTACTTAAAAAGATTAGGAGCAGTCTTACCAAATCTAGAGGGTTCCTTCCAAATGTATAATTGAAATAGAATAAATGCTACCACACTGGCCTGCAAACCAGTGATGAAAATAGGAAGTTACTGTGAGAAGTATACATATAATTATATGCAGAAATCATGAAGATGGGAGAAGAGAGGAGAGGAAAGGAACAAACCTGGAGAGCAGTTTATTGCCTTCATAGCCATCAGAATGTATTTATCTTGATGCTAAAAGAGAGCTCACTTACTTTGCTGTTCTTGGAAGTCAGTAGACAGGAATAAAGCTAAAAGGGATAAACAGTGCTGCCCTGCCCTCCTTCTGATGGAACTGTATTTTCTGCACTTCCCCTCTAATATTTTTGCCGTCAAAAGGAAGGATCTGGTATAATGATTGGTCCATGAGAACATGGAATGACACGATTTTTATGAAGACTCCAGAATGCATAGTTAAAGTTCAGAAGTGATTAGGAGTAAATTGATTTCCTCTCTTGAAGAAAAAATAAGAAAAGGACATGTTCCTGGTTATACTAAGTAATGTTCTGTATGCATAAGTCAGAACTGTTAGCTCTTACATCCTAATGAGATCAAGAGAATATGAAAGACAGCAAGAAGAGGCATGTGAAGTTTTATTGAGGTTGGAAGATTTTTGACTTGGTGAAAAATTGTCTGTTATAGGCCAATTCAATTAAAACACTACTGGAGTGCTATTCTATTAGGCCAAGCAAATGGACAGCTATTTTGGATATTAAGTTATTAAACTCTGTTCCTGAATATGATTTTCCCTTTTTCTTTAAATGTACTCAGAAAATTAACATTATTGAATTACTGTGTTATGAAAGCTATTACTATGAATTCAAATATGCAGTTTTTTAACTTAAAATAGAAAAACGACAAGGATATTCAATGTTTGTGGATTTTGTTTTCATTCCACCAAACATTCTTACTGCATTTCCAGCAAAGAGAAAATAAATGAGCCATGAAGTTGTCTGTAGTTCCTTTCTCTATTGAAAATAGAACTGAACGTTACACAGCAATTGGAAACTGCATCCAAGTATTAACTCAACTGGTTACTGATTCTGGTGTTAAGAAAATGTGCTGAATTCTATTTGCAATACCCAAAAGATTCATACAAAGGAGATATATTGTGGACTGCTGTACTAGAGATCATCTATTTACTCACATTTCCATAAGGAGAAAACAGAAGTATTATTGCAGATGTAAACCTGTAGAAGGTTTATTTATGAAAAGCTGGTTTGTATTCTGAGACAATATCATCCTGCATGTAATTTTAGATTTGGTGTATTCAATATACAGTCATAAAAAGACACGTGGCCCCTTCACCTTCTCAGCCATTATGCTTATACATCAATCACTGATTTATCCTCACTTATAAAGTCTTTCTTGTTGGCAGGAATAAAGTGACAGACAGCAAACTGTAGTGTACTTGTCTCCACTTGACGTCTCTTCAGAGAAGTACCCTTAGTGAACTCTCTCACACTGTTGTTTCAGCCCTGTCAACACAGGTTTAGAAATATAAGTAACATACAATTTTAAGCAACATCTAAACTGTCTACTTTGCTAGTCTTCTTAGCTTTTTATTTATCTGTGGGTAATACAATGAGCTATCACTGAAGATTTTTGTAAGTAAGAGGTTACCTGTGATTTTAAGACAATGCAGTTCCATTTATTTAAAAACATTTCCACAGATAAACGTATATTTCTTGTAAGAACGTTTTTTGCCCAAAGACATTGCTATAGATGTGATTTTCTCCCTTGTTAACAAAACTGGCATTTAAATCCTTTCCCACTTTGGCAGAGTATATTAGGAAAACGCTGAGTATATTAAAGCAAGCAAGACAGTGCAGAATGCAAGTTATTTACATAACTCATTGCAACTTTTTAGCAGGAAAAATATAATACAAATCTCATATATTCATTGATCAAAACAAGCTCATGGAAGAAGGGCCATCTGTTCCATGTTCTGCCTTGTTATCTATGTTCTCATGACTAGACAAGAGTCTAGATAAGATTAGAAGGAAGGCATGGAGAATAGGAGAGAAGTAAAACTGATGTAAAATTGCAAAGGATGAAATCATTATACTATGTGAATGACAAGTCAGAGATAAAACTGTCATTCACTTCAGCGTGCCCAGAATTTTTAATCTATGCACATAAATACAAAAGAACAGACACACAGATACACAACAAGGGCAAAGTGTGGGAAGCAAAGATTTCCCTATGACAGAGTTATGGAGATAACACCATAGGCTTGGTACACTTAAATTGCATTGTACTTGTGCACATCTAAAGATTTGCAGTGTTGTTTGAGGAAGATCTATCCTCATGCCAAAGACACTTGGGTAGCACCTAGAAATTATAACAATCTTGTCAGCAGCTACAGACATAGCTTCATGATGTTCTAGCTTGACTTTTGGACATTCAACTCCACGTTTCATTTCCACAAAATCCAAGCTGGTTTTATGCCATATCTGACACACTTCCAAGATCATCCTGACCCCCTGCAAAAATCTGTTATATTCCTGCCACAGAAGTGTGGAAGGTGTCTTTTTTTTTGAGTGTGTACATGCATTTGTGTGCAAAGTTCTGTGCAGTGCTCATCATTTCTTCTGTAGGAGTGATATGCAATGTATAATCATATGTAGCTCTCTATTATGTCTACAGTTAAGCTAGTCATTTCTGCTTAATTTGTACTTATAAAGAAAAATAAGTGTTTCTAGAGTGTGAATCTTAAGATTCACAGCATAGTTAACCAACTAATGGTAAAAATTTGAAATGAGACAGATAGGAATTTGAAAGGTATATTTTGTTTCTCTTTCTTGGCATTATAGGGACCATAAGGATAACTTACCATACACATATATCTGAAGTGAATCTGTATTAAGTAAATCTGATCCTCTATGTATCTTATATGAGAAACATTCCTACTACATGCATTGCACTTTCAAGAACCAAAAACGGCAACCACAAATGAATATCCTATAGATGCTTTCTTCTTGCTTCTTTTCAAATAGCTATAACACATTCACTAACTGCAAGGTTGGAGAATAAAGACAATGCAATTTGTTTAATTTAAAATCACCAGAGAATTTATCTAAAATGATAATCCTCAGAAAAGAGACTCTAATTTCACATCTATTTGTGTCGTGGATATCATTTGGACTCTAGCAAGTGCAATTAAAAATTCCAGTGTGTTACCAATAATTTTTCCAATGTGTCAGAACTCTCAGTATCCATTTAGATACTAGAGCTGAATTTATTTATTATCACACAGTTCAGTTCTACATTATCTCTCAGATCAAGGGGTGCATAACTAGAGCATCTTGTGCTACGTATAGAAATTCTTCTTATCTTCTCCAGATGACATAAATTTAAGTTGTTACCTAGCTATATTGTCTACTCTGTATGAACACAGGAAGTTGGATCCCATCTATTCCCACATAAAATATATCTTTAATCTACAAGTGCTACCCCATTCTTCAGGTGCTATTCAAGTCTAATGATACTAGGTAGCTTGCACTCGATTCTGTCATTTAGGTTAGAGTGCCTCTCAAAATTATTTTAAGTTGGCTTACCACACTACTGAGATACTTGAGGAAAATGCACACTTTTTGAAAGGATCTACAAATCCATATCTTAAAGAAAAGTCTTGCTTTTCATTCAGATCTTAAAAACCTTCAGTTTTGTAAGTAAATGATTGGTAAGAGGAAAAGAAGTCAACTATTTCAGACCATAATAAAAATATTTACTTGGCTTAAACGAGCTGTATCATTTAATTAGAAATAAGCATTTCCTAGTTTTGTACTTTGTCAGCAACCTGAGAAAGGATCCTATTGCTTAGAAAGAATCAAAGGAATATTTAATAAATTGTGTATGCCTTACTTAAACTACACATTTGTACTTCTTACCATCTGAAAAACTATGACAACCTTCTGTAAAAGACCATTTTCCATGTGAATTGTTTCATGCTATTTAGGAAAATCGCTGATCATAGATCCTCTAAAATTCACAATTCACACACTTCCAAATTTGAATCAGATTACACCTGTGGAAAGAGCTGTGAAATTAGTGAGATAAAAGCATAAAATTCATGTTTGTTCTATAGTTATAATTGTGGTGCAGTCGCTGTCATGCACTCAACTCATTAGTTCCATGTGCAGATCAGGAACACCCCAGCTAGTCTTTGCCTAGAAGAACGGATGGACTGAGACAATAGACTTACTTTAGCCAGAGTGATCAACTGAGCTCATTCTGCCTTGACAACAAAGTATTTGACTAATTGTTACTGGAGAACTCTAGGTGGGAATTTCAGCCAGCTTGAGAAATTTCCTGCTAGATCCCATCCCATTCTAGCTAGAGTGTAGGCAGGTAAGATGCTTTTAAGTGGTCAGTAGAAACTGCTCCTACAAATACAGAAATGGTGATGCAGGACATTTCTTCCAGGGAGCAGTAAGAGCAAGTCTCAAGGACAAGGCAGAGGTACAACCTCACTGTCTAGGGTTGTTTTCCAGGGTATGTACAGGATGAGGAGAAACAAAGGCTGTTAAAAGGATCCATCAACAGTCCAGACTTGCAGTTATCAGCCAGGTGTCTATCCATGGAGTCCTTTCAGAAGCAGCAGGAGGTGGGACTATGCATAGGGCTGAAAATGATGCAGAATGGATCCAAGGCCTGTTCAAGAGACAAGGCTGGAGATGAGGCTGAAAGCAAGCACGTTTACAGCTTCCTTCAGACTGGGTTCCCAGTGTCTCTGGGGCAGTGGGTGTGAATCTCCACTGAGGCCGGTCAAGGCAGTTAAGGCCTGTTGACTCCCTTGGAGCTCTTACAATTATTCTGTACATAGCTAAGATAATTAAAATATACTTTGTATGTAGCTTAAGATAAAAAGTAGCAGCTGAATAAGAATTCAGTAAAACCACATTTTGAAGAGCATCTCCTGATTGAGCAAAATATGCTGCTGCAAGAATCTTGCAATGGGGATGCCTGTCAACTCCTGGGTGATCACTGTTTTTCCGTGCTAGAATCACTATTTGCAAAGATGCCAATAAATTAGGTTTCTTCTTTTTTTTTTAATCTCTGATATTCCTGGCTATAAACTTTTTGTTATTTAGATAGTAAAGTATAATGATACTTTTTTCTCAGTGTCTGTACACGTGTGTTTATGTAATTACAGAACAATTATAGGAAAAAAAAACTATGAATCTTCAAATTTAGTTTAGACATCTATATTTCTGTTACATTATCCCATTATAAATGTTTAGCTCTTTTTTTTTTTTAAATTAAATGTTTTAAGACATTTTAATACAAAGTAAGTACATATTGTTCAAGGAAACACGGTTTCTCTTTTTTTCTCTAGAGATTCTACTTTTCCCAATTTGCCTGTCAAACTTGCTTCTTATTTATAGCTTGAACTAAGGTTCAGACAACAGTCACTACCTAATTGTGTGATAAAATTCTTTTTGTTTAGTATGTAAAGTTCAGTATGTAAAGGCATTTACAGCCTTGAACTAAATCTTTGAAATAAATGCAAGTTTATTTGAATATCTCTTCCATTTCTAAATGAATAAATTGTGCCACAAGTTCTCTTTCTGTATTTTTCATAACACACATGCACTTTTTAAAATTCTGCTGATTTTTTTTTGTCAGTTTACTCAAGGAGGAGCGTACTCAGAAGATGCCTTTATCAATGCTTTATCTTCCAAGAGGACTTGCTTTATATAGTATATGAAGGCACCCAGGAGAAATGAAAGGATATATTAATTCAGAGGTGATCAGTAAGGCAGAAATCTTCTCTGGTACATCTTTTGATTATGGAGCCCTTTCTAAATAGCTTGACTGACTATCATATGTTACTGCTTGGATGTTTGCACACAGGTAGTCTGTGACTGGCAGTTGCAGCATGCTGCTGGGGAATGTGAAGTGGTTTATACTCTTCAGATCTCTTTCTTGACTTATTTATTCTACCAAACTGTCTCAAAAATCCAGTTCATGTGATTTTGTTAATAATTCAGCACTGTATTGTATCCACAGTATCAAAGTATTTGGAGAGATAGTTTCCCCCAGAAAAGACTACTTTTACATCCAGATATTACTTGATGATTTTTCTGTTCTAGCATTTGAAATGCATGTTGCTTTTGTAAGTAGGCATGTTCTGTACCCAAGATGTTTTCTCCTGTATGTAGTTACATTTGCTCTTTGTAGATAGATTCATTCTCCATTCAGGACAAGCACTGTTGGCCTAGACATTTAGTAAATTGAATTCAAAGTTATAACAATTGAATTTAAATTCATGCAGACAACTGCATTTGAGAAATCTTCATTTCTGTCATAGCCCTTCCTAAGAAGTAAGCTCAATGAATTTGCTCCAGCTCTTTACTTCAAGTTAAAATATGACTTTAGGGAAGCAGGAGCATTCTAAATTCAAATTCTGTGCTTGTCAAATTTGGGAATAACCCTTCTGTCTTATATGGTAGGAGAGATAAGATGATCAAGAAGGTGATTTTTCTCAGGATGAGGTTAATACTTTGGAAGCTTGCTGTGCTGGCGCCTGCAGTTTCCCTAAATGCAGGAAACTCAACTGCATCATTTGAGGCATTTTTGTAAGAAAATGAAAGGAGTCCTTTAAAATAGCAAGTGTAGCAAGTGTAGCAAGTTCTACCTAAAATTTTGACCTCAAGCAGTTCTCTTTCATTTCTCTCACTGCCACATCAGTTGTTTCTGTTTATCCTTGTATTTCCTATGA
Source organism: Pavo muticus (assembly GCA_016647715.1). Classification (NCBI taxonomy): domain Eukaryota; kingdom Metazoa; phylum Chordata; class Aves; order Galliformes; family Phasianidae; genus Pavo; species Pavo muticus. Next base: position 286,987 of record JACDJE010000033.1, on the reverse strand, counting down.
AAAGATGAATGCTGACGACCAAAGATATTGTAAGATTTCTTTTCCATGTCCTGCATTTTAAGTTTTGCAACTACTTCTATTCTAATCAATTTTTCATTGAGAAAAACAAAAAATCCAAAAATGTTGAGTATTTTTTGACCTGCTTTTTCACTAAGAATGTTTCCCTCAAAAATAATTTTCTATAGGCATCCTTGAGAAGCTGTGAGATAATCCCTATACATGGAGACACAATATTTGACCATATGTGTACCTGAGACTGCTTTTGGCTGACATTCACAGGATGACCGTAGAGCTGACTTAGCTCTTTCAGAGTATGCTTTTTCTGCTGGAACAACAGCAGCTAGACTATCAATGTAATCTGCCTACAAACAAAACACCTTCTTATGTCATGTTTGATCAAATTAGGTTAACAATGCTGTCTAACATGGGAGAGCAGCCTAATGAGGGAATTAATTACATCGCTACCCCAATTCCAGTTCACATATGCACAAGGACAAGCACAGTAAAATCAAATGGACTTTCAGAGGCAGGGCATACCTACAACTTCTAAGGATATTTCTACCACTTTCCAAGAACAAATACAAAAGGCAGAAAAGGAGGAAATTATCTGAATGGAGCAACAGCTGTCTAGTGGTACCCAGAAGCTATTGACTGTAATGTATAGACTATAATACTTAGGCACAATAACAGAATGTTAGTAGTTAAGGGACAACTTTTCTCCACAGTTTTCTGGCATGAAGTAGGAAAACAGTTTGCCTACTGAGATAACAGGAAAAACAAACATATAAACAAAAACAAAACAACAACAACAACAAAAACAAACAAGTCTACCAGCTGGTAGTTTATCAGTGTTACATTACAAAGCAGAGACAGCTTAGCATGATTGAGTGCCACAGAATTCAACTGCCCTTTATCCTTCATATAAGACATGATAGGATGGAATGGAATGGAATGGAATGGAGTGGAATTGAGTGGAGTGGAATGGAGTGGAGTGGAATGGAGTGGAGTGGAATGGAGTGGAATGGAATGGAATGGAATGGAATGGAATGGAATAGAATAGAATAGAATAGAATAGAATAGAATAGAATAGAATAGAATAGAATAGAATAGAATAGTTCAGTTGGAAGAGACTTTAAAAGATCATATATTCTGTCTGACCACTTCAGGATTAGCCAAACATTAAAGCACATTGTTGAGGGCATTGTTCAAACACCTCTTGAACACTGACAGGCTTGTGGCATCAGCCACATCTAGGAAACCTGTTTCAGTGTTCAACCACAAGCAAGGAAAATAAATTTTACCAGTGTCCAGTTTGAACTTCCCTTGGCGCAGCTTTCTACTGTTCGCACATGTCCTGTAACAAGTTACCAGGGAGAACAGATCAGCACCTCCCGTCTATTGCCCTTCCTCAGGAAGTTGTAGAGAACAATTAGAAATTCAAGACATTCCTTCTGTAGAAGCTCACTTGGTAGATATTTGATGTCAAAGGAGATAAGCCACAAGTTTGCAGTCTGACCATGAGTGCTGCACATTTAATGGAGAAGGGGTTGGGGGCTTTTAGGTTTTGTTTTGTTTTGTTGCTCTCTTGGAGCTCAAGACCTCCAGGCTGCAGCCATTACTAATCAATCAATTTTGATTCCGCCAGCAGAGGGCATGAGGAGGCAAAGTTTGATTACAGTGGTACCATTCCCAATTTGTAAGAGAAAGAACAAGATTACTAAACTGCACTTTATGATCACTGAAGTCTCAGACCAAGCTGCTGGCTGGAAGGAGGGAACTGGAGATGTCCTTCTGAGCAAAGGAAATCCAGGAACATACCCTCATGCCTTCATTGCATGATTCTTCTGCTTTCACAACTCTATGCCCTAGAAGATAATCACAACGTCCTGTATGCTTTGCATGGGAACACAACTGTGGGCATATTTTACACCACATAACACCTGTAACTATGTTGATGTGTCATCAGAGTTTATGACCACAGCTTCCAAAGAACTGTCACATCTAGAGCTGTGGATGTAGAACTTCCAAATTTTGTGGCAGTTTAGAAAACCACGGACAGGCATTGAGTTAAAATTAGAGAAATTATCCATCTTCTCCCCTTAGAAAGGGAGAAAATGTGAAGATGTCTAGAAGAAAAATGAGAGTTAATATTTCCAGATTTTGAAGTTAGGAAAACAAGATACATGTATACCACATAATAGATTACAGTCACAGAGCTTATAGATGGATACTTTCCTTCTGAGAACTTCAGAAAGTGAAACATATAAAGTTCCTACTCACAAAATTCAAAAGAAGCTCACAATAAAAGGAAAGGAAGGAAATAAATTGTTGTTGGAGTAGGGTATTGCTGGATTCCTTTGCCAAATAACGCTTTTCTGTAACTGTCATAAGAAGAAATACCATTGTGTTGCCCTAGTTTACTTAGGTAAACCTGTGCATTCTTCCTGTACTCTGATATTAAGCGTTAGGAATGACAATTTTGTGTTCAGCTACATAGGTGCAATTCCACAAGAATCCATCACTTCCATTAAAATGAAGCATTTCTTTAAAGCAGTGAAGATTAATTTTCAAAAATGTAAGTTGTAATGAAGTGTTTTCCTATGGTTATTACATCTCATTTTGCTCAAAAACTGCTTGGTTGCAGATCAAGTGAGCATATTTTGATCAATTACAAGCTACTAGAACCTATTTAGAAAAGCTACTGCATAAAATTTTATAGCTATGTCCTTCCTATTGTATTGTCCTGGGTGCAAGACTTACATATAAACTGCTGCCATGCATACTTTGCATACTATGTGGCAGCTATCATAATTTATATTTACCTACTTATTTACAGAGATTTGTCATCAAAGTAGCAAACTGTCATGGCACAGAGTGTGGTCAGGGAGAAGAGCTGCCCTTGTGGGCAGTTCGGATCAGAGCCTGGAAACCAGGGGCTGATGGACCCAGGACTGATGTGTGGTCCTGGGTCTGAGCAGAGTGGGTAAGCCCTGGGGGACTGTAGAGGGTCAGTTAGGGCTGTTGAGGGCCCTTACACAAACTAAATTACTGAGAACCCTAAGAGTAGCATATGAGTATATAATAAGTAGACGAGCCAATGTCATCTCTCATCTCAAGGAAATAAAAGGTTACTTCAGCCACCAAATAGTAAAGCACACGAAATCAGTAGCTCCCACAACAGATTTAAAAGCACTTCCTTATTTTCCTCATTTTTCCATAAAACATCTAAATGCTTACATGTACAAGAAGCATCATAATTTTTCTTAAATGTTTTTGAGTGAAATTCACTATCTCTTTGCTATCTTTAAATCCAGTGCAGAGCTGAATTTACAGTTTTAGGACTGAGGCAAGAAATTTGCCTTTCTTGAAAAGCATTTTGTGTTTTGGTGTGTTAAGAGTACTACTAAAGATAACATTTTAGCTCCATATAGCAGTTCTTTCTTATGTTCCTGTTGAAGTAGCAAGAATTTGGGATATTCAGCATTTCTGAGAACAAAATCACTGTGTCAGTTTCTATATTTAGTTTTAAATTCCATAAGGTAATACTGTTTGCGTTTGAAGATATTGGTCCATTTTTAGAAATGAGATAGGAGCATTCTAATTCTCTGTTGATAATCATTCACCTTGCTGGAAATAGCTAGTAGCCTGGAAGTACAGAATGGCTGGTGATCTTATAAGGGTTTGTGCTTCGGTGAGAATGACCTCACTGTAGTACACTGAAGTACAGACAGTTTCTATAGTTGATCATTTTTTCTTTTTCTGGTATCCAAAAAGCAAACTCCACAGAACTAGCTAGCCAGCATTCCTTGCATTGTGCTCCTGAGTTTGGAAATTGGACAGTAACCTTTATCAACACGTGTCTGGCTTGAAAGCTAACATTTTATGTCAAAATATGACGTACTAGGAGGCCTAGAGGCTAAAANAAAAAAGAGGGCACAAAAAGTGTTTGGCAGGATAGTTCTTGGCACTTGATCAAAAGAAAGAGGATATTTCCTAAAAAGATGTGTTGGAGCAGGCATGAAATTATTACTAAGCATGGTACTGAGGTAGTAACCTCATACATTTCTCTCCCTGTCCTCAAGGGAGAACGACTGTTTACAAGGGTGGATAGTGATAGGACAAGGGGGAATGGTTTTAAACTAAGACAGGGGAGGTTTAGGTTAGATATTAGGAGGAAGTTTTTCACTCAGAGGGTGGTGACACACTGGAACAGGTTGCCCAAGAAGGTTGTGGATGCCCCATCCCTGGAGGCATTCAAGGCCAGGCTGGATGTGTCTCTGGGCAGCCTAGTCTAGTGGCTGGCAACCCTGCACATAGCAGGGAGGTTGAAACTAGTTGATCATTGTGGTCTTTTTCAACCCAGGCTTTTCTGTGATTCTTTGATTCTATGATTTCTGTATAGGATGGCTAGGAGTCCAAGGCTTAGCTCACTGGATGTGGAGACCTATGCAGATACTCCAAGAAGACGGTACCGATTGTCTCAGCTATCAGCATTATTTTGACATTGTTTACATTGAAATGGGCACATTGGCAAAAGCAGAAAAAAAATCATCAGAATTTTTTTTTCTCTAGCACCATGACTCCTACATTGGCAGTCGAGGCCAGTTAATGTACTCAGATACATAACACTTAGATAAGTGTAAAGTGTCATTTGTGAATTCACACAGCGTATTCAAAAATGGGACTATCTGCATGTGTGTAACACCTGTTATGTGTTAAACATCAAATTCAAACATGAAGAGACGGGATTTAGCAAAATGTAATGAGGAGGTTGATTAATGCATTAATAATAAACACATTTTCTTAGAAGTAACTAAAAATGCAGAATGCACTGTTTCTATACATGTGTTTTCCCTCTGCAAAACGAATGTATGTAGTGGTGTACATTTCAGACTGTGGCATGTAAAGACTAATTTTAAAATCTATGAAACAAGTCTCTACTGTCTTTGAGGACAGCTCTGTACTGTAGCATGTCTTTCTAATGATGAGCAAGTCTCTAGGAGAGAGAAGAGTATGTAGTTACATGCATTTTTTTAAGCTACTGAAGCTTGTGAGTGTCCTTAGGTATTCTGTTGACTTCAGTTATTCTGAATACTATTAAAAATATGGGCTACGTTTTCAAGTAGTTTGAACTGTCATGAAGAGGCTGCATTCATTTATCCAAGTTAATATGCAAGTACCAAAAATTAACAATTCCAATGCCAATTATAGCCCCAGTGTAGTCTTTAGCATTTAAGAAAATAGTTGCACTGACTTATCTTTCACTGAACAAGTACTAATATAAGCGTATGCTGGAAATGAAATATTTCATTGAATTAATTAAGTAGTTTGTTTGATAAGGGTTTTGGAAGTGGCTATGCACGTTTCCCTTAACAGATTAGGCTTTAGAAATAACTATCTCTAGATGTCTGGCTAGTGAGTTTACCTGTGAAATGATTACTTAGATGATGCAGTGATTTTATTGCATTATATTATTTATTCATGTCTTAAAGAACCCATGTCCTGATTTTCGGAGTTATGGAAGTACCTAAACATTCATTTAGGAAAGTTCCTCAGGGAGTTTCCACTTGTGCTCATTCAGTTGACACCAACAGAAATTTCACTCTGTTTCTGAATACCTCACCACCTAAATAACAATTAAAAATCTGGCCTCTCCAGGTCTGGGTAATACTGCTTGTAACTTCTACACCTAAGCAGAGTTATAAAATATAGACTTCCTGGGCAGGAGGCTGGGTTGGATTCCTATAGATATTGAGTTAGTGTTTAAATATCAGTCCTCTGCCACTGCTACAGATGGGAGACAGGACACTTTCTTTTCCTGCTTCCTGAAAATCATCTCACTTAAGTGTTCAGTTAATCAGCTTCCATTGCATTGTGTGTAGATATCAACGTTTTTGGAGCAGGAGGGCTGCAGGGGTTTTGTGAAAAGAGGTTAAAGTCTACAGTTCCAGCTGGCATCACAAAAGACCCACTACAGGACACAGTTGAGTCCATCTGAAAAGTTAGTGACACTTCTGTGAAAACTTATTTAAGAATGGACAAAAAATATCTGAGAGCCAGCAAAGGAGCGAACAACAGAAAAAATAAATAAATAAATAGTGAGAAACAGCCCCATGAACACCAAGGTTTGAGAAGAAGGAGAGGACAGAGTGGCTCGTGGCTCCAGGCACCAGAGCAGAGATTCTGCTGCAGCCCAGGGAAGAGACTATAGTGGAGAAGATGTTTCTATTACCTATGGAAGGACTATACACTGAAGCAAATGAATATTATCTGAAGGAACTTCAGCCTGTGGAGAGTCCTTGCTGGATCAGATTCTCTTCCTGAAGGACAGCACCCTATGGGAACGGGAAAGTGCGAGAATAAGGGTCTGACCCTTCTAATGTAGAAGACTACATCAATATCTTTATTGATGACCTGGATGAGGGCATTGAGTGCACCCTCAGTAAGTTTGCAGATGACACCAAGTTGGCTGGAAGTGTCGATCTGCCTGGGGGTAGCGAGGCCCTACAGAGGGATCTGGACAGGCTGGATAGNATCATCTCTCAAACACTGTAATTGAACAGTTTGAGTCATGATGGTACTACATTTACTTTTCTAATTGTAAGAAACGGATTTGCCTTTCGAGACAGGGAAATTACATTTCCATAATTATTACATAGTAACACCTTCCTTTAATAAAGTTCTCCTTTGATCTTCTAAGGAAGCTGAATTCTACCTTTATACCTAATTCCTTCATATGTAAATAAATCTGGTTGAATTACTTGCTCATTATACTCTTAGGCAAACACCAATTGTCTTTAAAAAAGAAAAACAGACTATGTCATTAATCACAGCCATTTGTTGTCCTTTCTATACTGAATCTTGAAATGTGCACTGGGAGTTCATGAATTCATGAAACACATTAAGTGAGAATCTTTAGAATTATTTCATGATACAAGTTTTTTTTTTTTTTTTTTAAGGGACAGGCTCTTTCCTATTACTGAGCCACAGCTCTTTACACTGAAGTAGTCAGTGCACAATAAAACTTGGTACATCCCAAATGATGAAGCAGATTTTTTTGGCACTTAATATTACCAATAGTGAAAAATGATATGATATCTACATACAACATTCTTGTATTATTACTACAAGAACTACTCTCATCATTGGAAAAGCAGAAAATATTAATATTATCCTCCAGATAGAATAAATCACCTAGAAAACTATCATAGGAAATATAGTACTGAAAATGCTGAAAAAATAACAATTCCATTCTTGAAATATTTCATGTCAGAAATTCTGAAATTGTGTTATTATTACAACTTTTTCATTTTTACAGATTTATACAATTTGAATTTATCTTGTTTGAACCAAAAAGTGCCCTAACAAATGCTTACTATAAATAATGACCTCATTTTTCAAAAGCATCATTTCAAAATAATAGCCAACATAGGATACTTTTCAAAACTTCTCTAGTTTGGAAATATATGCCATCTCATTCAATGTCCAGCCTTCAAAGAATGCCATAACCCAAAATTAAATAATGAATTTAAAATCACAGAAGATTAGAACAGGAGAAAATATTAAGATGTGAAGGAAGCATCACAACAAACAGAGAAAATATATAGAAGAATTGTTATAGATGGTTGGATATTATCTGCAATAGGGAGAAACAATGTAGTAATCCCAAGTAAATGAACACACAGGTTATCCATAGGTGAGCTCTAAACCATACATGCGTCCTCTCTTGCTGTATGTTATCAAGGACCCATTTATCTTAATGACCACATCTTCCTTTGACCTCCTAGCAGAAAGTCTGAGGAAAATTTATATACATCTACAAATAATGTGGTACATCTCATTTATCCATGCTACACTGGCTTTTGAAATAGTTCATAACAGTTTTCTCTAGAACAAAGTGCATCTGCTCTTTGAGGCAAGAATCAACCTTATTTTGGGGCAAATAAGCAGTCTGAATATGCGAGTAAAATTAACATCAGAATTGTAGATTCCAGGATATCTCTGTTAGACTATCAGTTTTGGACTGAGAATATTGGAGATACATATGTTGCCAATCCTTGAGATAAACTGAATAGTTCATATTTAAGGAACTATTGTTTAAGATCTATGAAAATTTAAATATATACAAATTTATATGCAAATACAAACACATATAAAATATATAAATCTACATAAATATACAAGGGCTGCTCCAAAACTAATACCTCCTATTTCATTATGTTGGTCCACATCAGAAGCCAACAAATGATGTTGGATGTATGGCAGTAAAAGTTGAATCTTCTCACCAATACTCTGTTGAATTTTGTTGCCGTACTTTCTGTGCACCCTACAGACATAAAAGAAGTGAGATAGCTACATTTTCACTCAATGAAGTGGAAAGCAGACATTACAATGCCTAGTTTGTCTTTCTTTCACTTTCTTTATTTTTGTAGTCCACTAACTATTAAGTGACTTTTCAAAAAAGTGAAAAAATACAGAGGCATTTATTAGCTTTTAATAGCTTATTAGTTTAATTTTCTGAAATTTTTGTTTTGACAGTATTTTAAAGAGAATATAATGGAAAAATTATTTCCAGTAAAATGGAGAAACCCTCTCTTTTGCTTCTAATGGCTACTTGGGAAGATAAACACCATCACTCCTAACATCCCTCAACTTCCTTCTTTCTCTCAGATTTTATTGCTTAGCATGGTGGCATGATGCCATATGGTATGGGATGTCCATCTGGTCATTTTGGGTCATCTGTCCTGTCTGTGTCCTCTTACAGCTTCTCGTGCACCCCTAGTATATTTGCTATCAGGGCAGTGTAAAAAACAAAACAAAACCCAGAAACAATCTTTGTTCTGTGTAAGTACTGTTCAGCAGCAACTAAAACATTGGTGTGTTATCAGCACTGTTTTTCAACAGAAAGCCAAAACATGGCAGTGTGAAAGCTACTATGAAGAAAATCAGCTCTACCCTAGCCAAAATCAGTTCAACATAGCAATATTGACTGAGGCTAAGGAGCATGATCAACCAGAGGAATGCCAGGCATATTCATAAAATCATAGACGGGACTTTTAAGACCATCCCTTCAAATAATTATTTAACTGTCAGAAGTTTGCTCTCCTGAAATTCAGGTTTTTGACTGTGCTCTTTGCCAGGCCTGTGTTCCTCAAGATCACACACTCAACCAGGGCATGGTCACTACAGCCCAGACTGCCTCCAAACTTAACCTCTTTAATGATCTCCTCTGCACTGGTGAGCTCCAGATCTAGTTACACTTTACCTCTGGTCATTCTGTCCAACACCTGGACCAGAAAGTTATCCTCAACAGACTCCAGGAGTCTCCTGGATTGTTTGTAGCCAGTTGCGTTAATTGCAGACATATGGGTAGCTGAAATGCCCTATCAGGATGTGAGCATGTGAGTGCAATGCTTGTTGTACCTGAAGCAAGAAGGCCTCATCAACAGTCTCCCCTTAATCAGGCAGCCTATAGTAGACCCTGACCACCAGATGTCCTTTATTGATCTGGTCTCTAATTTTGACCCTTTTGAAAGGGAGCTCCTTTCAATCTATCCACTTCTTAATGAAGAGGGCAACTCCCCTGCCTCTCCTGCCCTGTTTATCCTTCCAAAAAGCTTGTAGCCCCCAACTGTAGTATTCCAGTTATATTATTCATCCCACCATGCTTCTGTGATAGCAATTAGGTCACAGTATTTTCCATACAGCATTATTTATTCAAAATATGAAAGAAAAGTATACTTAGGTGATTTTTTTTGCTTAAAAAAAAAAAGAAAAGAAAAAAAAAGAAAAAATCAACCAACCAAAACCACAAAATGAAACCAACTTTAAAACAAAACAAAAGACCAAATAAACAAATAAATAAATTGCTAGTGTCTTTAAGCATAACATTTAGCTCCAGATTCAGATATCTAAATAACAACATAGTTTATGACATTTAAACTGCAGCCTAAGCTCCCATCATAGTCAGTGAAGATACAGTCAGTACTCAATGCAGTCTAGGGACTTATTTATCTCTTCCTGAAATAGACAACTGCTTTAAGATAGCTGTATGGCTCTTTATCTCCACTGACTATATTGACTGGATTGCTGTTGACTATTGTGAGAGCCTAGATTTCAAGCTCATGTATAATCATATGTGCTGCAGAATTTAGCAGAATGATGAAGTTGCCCAACAATATATTCTTGAATGGGATAATATCCTGCACAGATTCTTCTAGAGTAATAGTTGGCACCCACAGCATAGTATGCAATGGAATACTGCACTGGAGCTTTATGTTTGAAAAGCCTTCCATGTCTAATCTAGGAGATAAATCCTACCCAAAATCAGAGTGCGTTTCTCTTAGTTGCTAGCAAACTTTAAGTATCCTGCTGATGAGGAGGAGGATACCAACACACAGAAAGACCGAAGGTCTGATGTGGCTGGGTAAAGGGCCTGAGATCTGGGTCTAGGTAATTTACAGGCTTAAAGCAATGTGATTATACAAGTGATCCAGAAATTTTATTTGCAGTGAAGAGAAAGAGTGTGTGCATACTTCACCAGTTCGGATTACTCTGGAGGGATCAAGCTGGGCTTTTCTTTAGTGTGTGCTGCTGGGTTGACCTGCAGACAGAAACTGCAGGAGCTGTATCCCTCATAAAACAAGAGGAACAAAGTGCCGAGAGTACAGGTGGAGGCTGGGAGGGAGCACTCCCCTGGATCTTGAAGTCCACTGGTGTTAGCTACATCTTAACATGCAGCAGACATGAATGCATGATACATACTTTGAATGACTAGTAAATGCATTAAAATGCATCCTTAGGTGAAAACAAAATGAATCTGAGTAAAATAATTATATATGGCCATTTTATTTTTAATTAATTTTAACTTACTGATCATTCAAAACAATCATATTCTTACTATTTATCACAGTGTAGGTTATGTTGTTTAAGATTCAATGAAAATATTTAATTAATATGTTTTCTTAGCTCCTTAACCTTATATTTGCCTTTTTTAATATCCTAGTCTTCCTTCATAATCCTCATTGTCAATGTTCATATTTTTGCCCTATAGCTCATTTTGTTCCTTATTGTTCTACTGCTATCTGTAAATCACTGCCAAATTCAGTGGGCTAGAAATATGGACATCTGTAGTCACAACAGGATATAGCAGTAATGGCATCACATTGACATTACCTCCTTTAGTAGTATGGTTCATCAATGTATCCATAATCTGCAACAACAGAGACAACTCTGCAACCTAAACTTTCATTCTGAAATTAGTTTTAGCTCCCAAATCATATCCATAATTGAATATTTCCAATTCTTGTTCCTACATTTAAAAATTGACCTTCTCTGAGATGTTTTTTATTGTTTCTGTTTTTCCTCTCCCACTCTTTCCTTGTTATGCACATAATTTAGGAACATAGGAACAATCAGTACATACATTACTATTAGTACATAGGAACTATCAGTGTTACAAAAATTGCAGTATCATCAACACACTGGAAGATAAAGCGTCAGTGCAAACAAGTGAAAATTAGTTTGGAAGAGGTGCTGTTACTCCTCAAGAATATAATGCTTTCATCAGAATGTGGTCTTTTATATTTAAGATAGACCAAGAAACTTAAATAGGTCAGCTTCTGTTAATACAAGATTTTTCTCCTAATTCCGTTATCTTTACTAACATCTTAAAGTAGTTATAAAATAAGTCTCTACTGTGCTTCCATGTGCATTTTTTTTTTTCATCTCAGTTATGAAATCCATAAAGCTCATCCTCTGGTGAGCTTGGGAAGAAGCCATTACAAGTTCTCTTTCAGCTGTCTAGTTTTCTAACAGCAGTAGAGAGCTACATACTTCAAAGAACAAAATTTGGATACATAACCAGATTTAGTTAATAAGAGCCATCTCATTACTTTGTTAAATCCCACCTTTTTCACCTTTGCTAACCCTAGGAATCCATTAAAATGGCTATCAAAAATTACTTCAGAAACATGAACTTCTCAAAAGTAAATGCTGAATGATGTTTGTATATTTTTTTACTATCTTCATTTATTAATATTGCTACAATTAAGCTGTTCAGATCTTCAAATCAGAATTAAGCAAGTGTATAATAACTAGTCCCAGCTAGCAATGAATTATTTAATTACTCAATAGAATTAGCATATTTAGCAGTATAATCTATACTCTTTCCCTCTTTGAAATATTTGGCTGTTTTAAGTGTTAATTTAGTTTTGTATTCCTGGGCAGCAATTTTTTTCTCTTAAGATAAGTGGTGATTTTTTTTTTTTGGTCATTCCTTGATACACAGTATCAAGTCAGAATTTCAACTTCAGTTTAACTTCCTCGCTCTCTGTTTTCTCCTGCCCTGTGCAAGTGTATCATTCATGTAGGTTCAGTGATTCCGGTGGAGTTACCTTAGCTCTCTATGGTGATGTTGTAGATGGTAAGTAAATAATAGAAAAGATGGAATTAGTGCAGATTAGTGCAGTAAGTCTTTAGAATAGTATCAGGGTTTTGTTCCTTCCTGATTAAAAA
>JACDJE010000033.1:222559-270379 GCA_016647715.1 Pavo muticus | reverse complement strand
AACTGGTGATAGGACTAGAGGGAATGGTTTCAAGCTGTGCCAGGGAAGATTCAGGCTGGATATTAGGAAATACTACTTCTCTGAAAGAGTGGTCAGGCACTGGAATGGGCTGCCCAGGGAGGTGGTGGAGTCACCGACCCTGGAGGTGTTCAAGGAACGTTTGGATGTTGTGATGAGGGATATGGTTTAGCGAGAACCATTGGTGATAGGTGGATGGTTGGACTAGATGATCTTATAGGTCCTTTCCAACCTTAGTGATTCTGTGATTCTGTGATTCTGTGAAGGGCAAAATCGTTTCCCACCAGCCTGGCTGCTCTCTATGTTGAGGAGACTAACTCTGTGAGTAGGGAAAAAGTAGTTATAATATTGAAAGACATTCGAGTATAAAAAAGAAAATAATTTTTATGCATGTTTCATCAAGAACAAAAATGAAGAAGGCATTATTTGAGATACAGATTGAATATTAAAGGAAAATTATAATTATATTTACTTGGAGAGAAAGGGAAAACTTTACTGATATTCATTAATCCTAGGGTTTAAATTTGCAATTAGCTAACTGTTGTTTGACCTTTAATCCCACTGCTAATATCCATTGTCTAAAAACATTTTTTGAAAAGTGACTCACGTTAATTTTTAAAATGATATAATGAAGCATCTTCCTTTTCTATTAATTTTTGTAGTTACAGTTAGAACCCAAATGAGCAGTAAAAATATAATAATACAGTAAAGCACACAGAAGCAATTTTATTGTTATTATACCATATTTGCTTTCATTGATAAATAATTCCTTTGAGTGCCATGTATCAGCAGCCTCTTCAAAGGCATTTTCTCTGCCAAATCAAAACTGTAGTCCTGCTCCCTGCTGCAGGAGAGACAACACTTTATCTCAAAGAGGTCAATGTCTGCATTTCCTTTGAGTTCAGAAAGGCATGAATGAAACTCCATTTTTGTATGATTTACAAAACCAGGAGGTCAGTATCAAAACCAGTTATTCTTAAGTTAGAATCACTGAGCATATTTCTTTGTTTCTTAACACTTTCAACACAAATTATGTAAATGAAAAAAATTATTTGATAGTGGAGATATATGTATTTAATTAAAGAGAAAGCTGAATTAAAACTGAAAAACCAGTTCAGTGTGTGAAATTGAGTTCTTTTCTGCTGAGAAAAATACATTCACAATGAGAATACAGGAAGATAACATCTGAGAATTAATTTACAAATGCTCAGAATGAAAAGTTTGTTGCTCATATGTCATTTCAAAGGCTTTTGCATAGCTTTTAAGTCTGCAAAATATCCAAGGGCACTGCATAGAGCTGTTCATCCCAAGTGTTTGACAGGACTACAGAACATCTATGCTAGTAAATATGATTCCTGCTGCAGCTCATGAAAAATTTCTCATATTGCCAAGACCCCAGATCAGCCATATGTTAATCATTGTGATTCTATACAATCTTAGATTCTGTGCCTTGCCATATCCTAAATATATGCACACCTGATCAGATGTCTCTGGAAACAAAAATGTAGAAGGCTAGCTGGCACTGGAGTCTGTCACCTGCATAGAATAAGGCCATGCTCAGAGTTGACTTTGAGAGGAAGAAACTTGAGAGTGCTCCTGGATCCAGTGTTTACGTTCCTAAATTGTAAAATAGTGCTGCTCCAGCAGCTGCATGAATAAAATACCAATTTTATTGCCTATGCACATGGTGCAATTGGAAAGAGCTTGATAAGACAGTCAAATAAAAAAATCAAACTTTCCAGACTTTTGTCACCAGGAAGTATTATTTTCACAACCAAGAAGTATTATTTTTACAACCAAGATTTTACATGCTACCTCCTGATGCTAATGCTCATTGAAAGGAATGCACTGTTGCAGCAGTAAGCTTTACTTTGTTATCACATATTGCAAGGTATTGTTGAAGAAAAAAGGCTGCTTGCATTTATTTTAATGCCTTGCAGTATGACACTTGTTAGGTAGCGAGTAGAAATTTCTAAAGTTGCCTGGAAGTCAGCTTTCATGTAGTTTGTATTAAGTTTTCATGCCTACCCTACTTACATATTTGTTTGTTAGAGACATTAATTTTGTTTTTGTATTTTAAATTCTATGTTCTCCTGAGATAAAAAAGAAAAAAGAAAAAAGCTTGAGGTTTGCAAAAATATGCATTTCATCCTAATAATTCCTAATAAGATATACTCCCTAAAATATTTGTAGGTATATTTCTGCAGAACGAATTACAAAGACTCTTCACTGCTAATTTGCAGAGGAATAAACAGAATAAGGAAATTTTTATTGCTAAATACAACGAGTTATAGTTGTGGACCAACACTGGGCTGGGAAAAGTGTTTTAAGATATAAACAAGATTTCACCACACTGAAGCAAGTGAGGGCTTCAGGTTTTAAGATAAAGAGTCTAACAAAACTTCCCATATGAGAAAATGATCAAAGAAGAGTAGAGTACAATTATGGCCTTTTCCAGGCCTCATGATCTGGGGACTATCTTTTCTACACATTTATAATGTGCTGTCATAATTAGGGGCTTTTGTGTGTCCTCTAAGCAGTGAACTCTGATGTGGCAATATGATTGACATCTGGTAAAAGCAATTGGGATCCTCTACCTAGGTTCATGATAAATGGGTCACAAACTACCAGTATAAAGCACTAGTTTTATTATCAATATTGCAGAGATAGTGAAGATATAAATTATATGGACAGGTGACAGTGGCAACAGCTTTGTATTGGGAGAGACTGAATCAGCAAAGCTACTGATTCTGGCTACTAATTTCCTACCATCTTTTTCATTGCTCCCTCCTCCTGCTGGTGCTGCGGACACGGGGTAACAGAGAACACAAAGAGCATAAAGCATGGAGCTGAACACCTATTACCTGAGAGTTAAAGGAAAAAGGAAACCTTATTCATGATATTGCATGGAATAAACGGTTTCTCATGAAAAGGCCTGAATTAGGTCCTGATGGCACTAACCTAGGCTCACCCATGGGCCCACAGCCCAGCCTGGCTTCAGCCTGTGCCAGGGACTGCCCTGGTGCCTCTAGCTGCCCTGCTCTTCAGGAGGCAGTGGGAAGGGTCCTGACTAAAGTTGTTTTGCTCTAAGGGAATTTGTGTTTGTCTGTGAATCAAATTACTCAATTCTTTTACACAAGTTGGGCTGTTGTACTTTTTCCTCCACTTATAGAAACACTTTCCTCCTTTCACCTTATATAAAGTATTTTGATCCAATTGTTGTTCTTCTGGGTGAGAATTATTTTTATCCATTACACCAAGTGTACAGCATACTGTGATCTCTTCAATCACCTCACAAATTCATAGGAACAGCAATTCCAAACCATCACAAGCATCGAGGAAATGCTGCTGCATTTCAGATCTTAACACTGAAGTTAAAAAGATGAAAAACAAAGCTAAAGGGGGAAATGATGATAAAAACCTCTGTCATCCAAAACAACCAAAATGCACCCTGGTGTGGAAATAAGAAAAGCATTGCTTGATTGTTCAGCAGAAGTGATTGATATTGGAAATAGATTTGCTGTGGTGGATATTAGAAACAGAAGTATTAAGAATCCTTGTTTTTTTGCTCTGGGCTTTATTTTTTTCTATGGCATTTTAGAATCCCTCCTTTTAAATGATCATGAAGAGATTACATAAAATGATGTTACTAAAGCCAAGAAATTTTCCAAGATCTTATAGATGTATATATTTTATATGCTTCCCTAGGAATGTTTTATAATCTGACATTTCTGATAGCTGCTCTGCATAGACAAAAATTTCATTTAATTTCTATTATCAGTAATAATTGACTCTCACACACAGATTGTAAAGATCCTTTATCATTAATTTCTTTGTTTGTTTTCTAAAGCAGCTTACATTTTAACATGAAAAAAACTACTATTAAGTTGAACTTTGCTTTTTTTGAAGAATTCATAATATCTAGCATTACATTTTTTATACTTTTTATTGCTTAAGCATAAGTTCTCAATCTTTTCATCTAAAAGAATTTATATCAATTTAATGTATGTTCTTTTGCTTTGTTTTGTATTTCCCAACCATCTTTTTTCTCACTCTTTTTTCCCTTTCTGCCTGCTTTATTCTAGTTTGGCCTGATACAGAACCCAGTGAGTCAAAAATGTTTTCCTAATTTATTTATTTTACTTAAGTTCACCACCCTTTTTCCTTCAACCTCTTCACTCTTTCTTTCCTGATCTGATTTTCTGAATGTCTCCATCTTCTCTCATTTTCTCAAGTTCTCCAACATTTGTCTCCTTTAGCAAATGATCTTCCTGTTTTTCAACATCCCTGTGATCTTCATATTTCTTTCCTGCCTGATTTCATTACTTTATACACAGTCTTCAAAACATGTCATCACCACATCTTCCTTCTTCAAAGATACTTGAAACTGTCTGTTTTATCTTCTGGGCATGCTGTCTTTTTCTCTTTTCTTGCCTTTCTTCTTTGATAAATCATTCAGCTTCATGTGCATATGTGTAAAATTCAGCCATTGATACAAGTAAATGAGACAAGACCGGTCTAGGATTTTTGCGTGGAGTCCCTTCAGTTTGGAGGTTTCTGGTTCCACCACTGAGTTGTGTGGCACTGGGTGGTTCACCAGCTCTCTGCCTCTGTTAATTTTCTTTTTCTCACTGATACGAATAACAAATCATTTCTCTTTCATATGTATTCTGTGGGAATAAATATATAAAATTATAATAGTCTGACCATCAAAAAGGAGTTATGTAGGAGTCTTATGCTGATAAGAAATTTGTGTTGTTGTACACACACATTGTGTGCTTTGAGAAAAGAAAGCGGAGGTATGCTTACTATTTAGCATACTCACAAAGCATAGTATTGGAAAAAGATCTTTTGTTGCATTTTAGCAAGTATAATTAATTCAGGCCCATTCTTCACTTTACCCGGGGTAATAATAATTCTAAATATTTATTTCCAAATTTGAGAGAATCTCAGCCCTATCTTTAATAATTTCAACCATGCTAGGATGCAATGATGACTCTACAAAAGGACTTTGTGTACAACTCTGAATTTCAAGGGAATAACAGATTTAAATTCCTCATAGTTTAAGATACAAAAGTAGTTTTAAGTTCAAATTTCTAGATAAATAAATTAAAATATATCTTTATATTATCTTTGGTTTTGTTGAGTATTCTTTCAAAAATAGCTAGGAAGGAAATGTTTTGAAAATTTTTGAATTTTATTCTGAAACTGTGAAGATCAGGCCCCAAAATGTCAATCTAATTTTGGGAAACATACTTTTATAACAGTAGTTTCTACTTTTATGTGTTTAAGGCTTTTTTTTTTTTCTCTTCTCCCATGTAGTTCTGTTGTTTACCTTCTAATCTGATGAACTGAAGGTGTAGAAAAAAATAAAGCAGTAATTCAAAACTATTTCTCAGTAATTATGATTTTATACTTCAATGTATCCATAGATGTTGTAGGATTTATTTTATCTTTTTTGTTGGTTGGTTTTTTTTTTTCTGAAAATCTGAAAAAAAACTGGAAATTTATCTGGGAGTAACTTTCCCTGTGAGAAAACATTTTATTTTCTCTTCACAGATGTTGATACAGTAGATCTGATGTTTAGCAAACAGGTATTTTTAGCCACCTACGAGGAAGAACCAAAGGTAAACCATCGAGACTTATTCAACCTTTAGGTTGCCAAACCCTGGGAAGGCACTTTATAGCATACACTGCCTGTGTTTTCCTGTCTTAGTTTCAGCTGGGACCATATTGTTTTCTTCAGAGTGTCTGGTATGATGGCATGTTTTGGTTCTAGGAGAAAAACAACATTGATAACACACCGATGTTTATAGTTGTTGCTGAGCAGTTTTGTTCAGAGACAAGGCCATTCTCAGAGAAGGAGCCAAGGAGCTTGGAGGGAACAGAATTAGGACAGCTAACTTAAACACACCAAAGGGATATTCCATACCACATGGCATCATGCAGAAGGAGTTTTGAAAGGCATATGAGTTCTTCTTGCTCTCCTCTGCTGTTCGGGGGCTAGTTGGGCATCGGTTGTGAGGTGGTGAGCAACAGCTTGTGCATCATCTGTTATATACCTCCATATATATATATATATGGATGTATATAGTCATAATTATTATCCTTTTTCTTTTCTGTATCTTAGTAAATAGTTTTCAAGGTCTACTTTTGTTGTTGTTGTTGTTGTTGTTGTTTTTCTCAATTCTTTCTTCCATCCCACAGGGAAGAGGATGGGAATGAGTGATCAACTGTGTGGTGCCCAGCTACCTGCTGTGCTAAACAACAACACTTCCGTATATGCAGATAGAAAAATTGTATTGTTAGCGTTGTTGTGTACATTCAGGAAGTCAATTCATTACAGTAAATTGAGAAACAATACTAAGGCATTGATTTCCTGAATATTTAAAATTTATATGTATTTCAGCTGTCCACTTGAGTAGAAGAAGTTGGTCAAGAAAACATTTCTGCATGAAACAACCTTTTTTCTGAAACCCTAATTTGAATAAACATACCTATGAGCCTCCAGTATGTTAGTATTCAACTTGCTAAGGAAAAAGTGTTTTTATAGATGATCACCACAAAATAATTCTCTGGCTTCTGAGGCACACAGAGTAAATCATACAAATATGCTAACATGTCAAATCAAAGTGAATTCCTTCAGGCAAAAGCTCTTTGTTCTGAAAGCTAAAGGAAGATCAAAAAATGAATAATAATTGTGAGATGTAGATCACAATACTGTTCCATTCATTTTGTTAGTAATAGGCTGTTAGTTAAATATGCAATTGTAGTAACTGTACACAATGGTATCTGTAGCTATACCATTCTGAAGTAAATACTGTATGACCTCTTTATATAACCCATTTTATAGAGTTTCATTGTTTCAATACGAAACAAATCTTTAGATATAACAGAATTTGAAACTCTGTACATAAACTCTGAATTCTTTCTCTGCTTTTCCTAGAATGGGGGAAAAAAGTACAGTAGGAGCTTCACCAAGGAATTTTAAGCTTCAGCAGTTTGTTCATAACTTGAGCAAAAAGCTCCAGGAAATAATATATTATTAATATTTTAATATATTAATGCCAGATGTTTTTCAAAATATGATCCCAGTAGTGAGATTTCAGTTTTTCTGTGGAACAAACTTCTCAACAAAAAGAAATAACTGCACATTATTCTCTCCTCTTCCTCCTTAAGCTATAGACAGCATTGGTTGAATGGCTGTGTATTCAATGGATGAAGAAAAGACATCCTCTTCTTCTTCAATAGAGTTACATCCAAGGTAACATAATCATATGTATATTTAATATATGGCTTGTTTAAGTCCATTTGGAAGATGAGAATGAATAATTAAACAAGGAATTCAACTGCACAGAAGTATTCAGTCAAGTGTCATGATTTCTCACTGACAGTCTCACATTTACATTTTTTTATTTGGAGTGAACATGAAAAAAGGTAACACTGCTCTGTGAAGGTGTCATATCGTGAATGTTTCTAACAGGTAATTTCCCCGTCAGAGTCTGGGAAGTGAAGTGATCTTCACATTCTTATGGGGATATAATCTGACTCACAGAAAAGATGGAGGTGATCCCTTGTATCTAGTCAGTGTGGAAAGACCACTGAAAAACAAATAGTAAAAATGACATGTGAAAATATTGAAGTAATTCTAAGCTTCATAGAAAATAAGAAGACAGCTGGAAATACCTTATGCTGGCTTCCAATGTAAACAAATGGTGAGAAAACTATTAAGAAATGTTGCCTACATCATAAGTACAAATCAAATCAAATGGTTAGTCTGTATTCTGCTGACATAGAAAGTGTAGATTCTTATACTGAGGGAGTTTTAAGACAAGTTGGAAAGAAGGACTTTGTTCTTTAGTTTTATTTTTACTTCTTCTATGTTTATCTTCTGGAAAATATAGCTTGTCACTGGGTTTAGGTATGATAGTTTCTGAAAGTTTTGTCCTCCTTAAGTTATCCTATGTTGACAAGATATAGCCAATCAGATTTGAGAGTGAAAAAACAGCTTGCAGCAATTTATCTAAATCCTTTTAAAGTATATTGCTGACAAAATCTGAAATTGTGTCATTTTTATACTGCAAACCTTGTTTATTGTTTTATGTGAGCCATAAGTAACCTTTTTCTTTGAGGCAAATTCAAGGCATGAACCTCTTTATAATTTGTTAGTTAACTGTTGCTTAATAGGATTCACTGGAAGCTGAAATGCAGTCATGTAGGAGAAGTATTTCTGAACAACATATTTACATCTGTAACTCTGGAAAACTGAGATGTTGCCACATTGAAACAGGCAACCATACCTTATATGTTAGGAAATCCTGGAATGCAATCTTTTAGAAAAAAAAATGTGGCAGCGAGGAGAATTGATGAGAATTATAAGTAAAGAAACAGTAAAAATAAAATCAGAAAAAAAATTGAGTCATGTACTATTATTTAACCAACAGAATTATTTAACACAGAAATTACCCTTAACCTTTTGCCTGAAGAGCTGAAATTTTCAGTCCCTCACCTTCCTCATTGCATTTATAACGCAGTATACTGGTGAGTTCCCAAAGACTTCTGCTGTACAGCAGTTGTTCATCACTTAAATGATAATCCAAATCTAATCCGCATCTGAAGTGGCATGCTGGCAGACCAGTTCCTCTACCCAATAGACCAAGGGCTTTCTCCCAGGTCGCTACTTCAAATCTCCAGGCCAGGAGCTATGTTTCTGAAATCAGAGTGCATGGAGAAGAGGGAAAGAATATAGGCTAAGGATTTGCATGGGGCCTGAATACGGTCAGGATATGTATCCAACTGATGAAAACTGGGAAGTGCTCAGGAATCAAAGAGGACAAACATAACCAAGGATTTATTTGAGGTAGTATAGCTATCCTCAAATAATAGGTTTTGTAGTGAATTACCTTTTTTGTAGAGACTACGTAAGCTTCTTAATATTACTGCTAATTTTTCTTATAGGTTAGAACAGCTGCTAAATACAATGGTACCTTACAGAAGCTGCTTCACGTTCAAGACCAGCTGGCATATTTCTTTCCAATGAAAAAGGGAGTTTAAGAGTTTGAGGGATTCCTATGAAGCTGCTGGAAAATATAG
Organism: Pavo muticus; assembly: GCA_016647715.1. Classification (NCBI taxonomy): domain Eukaryota; kingdom Metazoa; phylum Chordata; class Aves; order Galliformes; family Phasianidae; genus Pavo; species Pavo muticus. The sequence continues at coordinate 261,268 of JACDJE010000033.1, read as the reverse complement.
CTGAATTATAACAGCATCTGGGTTCTCTACAATTTTCTTTAGGGAGGAATTCATAACCTTGACCTTTTACAGTTCCTTCAGACTGATGTTCAGTTCAGCTCAGCTGTGACCGGTTTTTGTATGTTTTCCACAGGAGATTCCTAACATTTATCAAGTTATTTAAGATTGTCATCTGTAGCTATCCTGAGGTTGATTTGGTATGAGCATTTTATGTACATAACGGTGTTGAATCTGTAGTGCTGAAAAAATATTATTCCAAGTAAAAAAAAAAAAAAAAAAAAAAGGAGAAAATTAACAGCAACCTTGAATTTCCATCTTCGTCATCAAATGGGTGTATCATTTCTATAGGCATGTTATGATTTGGGTAGGTCCATAACTAAAATAAATCTCAGGTAGGAAATACGTTTATCTTTGTTTTCATTGATTGCTTCTTAAGAGCTAAATAATAGTTGTAAGCATAGTGATTATCTATTTAAATATCCATTAAGTAGCAGTTACATTTCACTTACCACACCTAGATGATGATTAGAAAAGGTTTGCTTACTTTAGGTAATTATGATGATATTACAGTAGCAGTAAGTGGAGGTTTTCTCTGTATCATATGGTAATGTGCACTGACAAATTAATGACCTGGTTTGTACAAAGCAGAAATGCTCTCAAAGCCTCATTCAGACATACATTTTGCTGTAAGAAATTTTCCTGGTCTGTATTACATAGACAAAAAACACTGAAGCATTGTCTTTGATGAAGAACAATTGCAAAGACCTGCTTGTTCTTCTGACAGTGTATCGCAGGTTTAAACAATAATCTACTGACTAGATAGAATCATAGAATTCTATGATTCTATGATAATCTACTGACTACAATAATTACATGCCTGAGAAATGATCTTCACGTTGCTCTCATGTCTACAGTGAAGAGGTGGATAGAAATCTTAGAAGAAGGTAACTTACTGCGTATTCAGGAAGTCATACATTTATGTATATTAACATGTATGTATAACAGATATAACCTATGTATTTATTGACAGATAGAATCTTTAAAGTAGATAATAACATGGCACCTCATGTGATCTTGGTTTGAGGGCCAGTAAATAAATGTTTTAATAGGCAGCAATTTTTCAACTTACTCTTCTTCAGTGTGTTCTATTTTGCTTTTCTTTAGAAATGTCACTCTTGTGATGTGTGTATTTCCCTACATATATAAATGTATTTCCATCTTTCCCACTAAGCAGTCACTGCTGAATTTCAGATATTACCATCTTTTTTTTTTCAATTTGTGTTAAACTTTCTCTATCTAGTCATTATCTCCGCTCAGTTAAGCTGTCCTCTGTTTTTAAAATTCCTAGTTTAGTTATTCACCAAGATTAATTATCATTAAATCAAGACATGGCTATACAAAATGAATTTCATTTGCCACTTGCACAGCTTCTTTCTCCTCTGTTAGCTATGTGATAGATGTAACACTAATTATGCACATGTTATACAGTGAACTTTTAAAACAACTATTCTTGTTTAGACAATCAAACATTTATATACCAACATCATATGAAACAAAAGAAATTCAAACTTTAACGTAGCTGATCGTTTCCTACCAGGGAATATATGATAGCATCTTACCCACAGCTCTATCCTTATCAAAATTTATTTAGTAGTTCAGCTCAGTGGGGTAAACGTTAAAAAATTAAACCAAATGAAACAACATGACATAACATAACATGACATGACCACCAATACAAATGGACATCTGAAGGAAGAATTAATTGTAGTATATTTGAGGGCAAGCAGCAGTTATACAGTTCTTCATCCAATACTGTCTATCTAATATGAACTGCAGCCTGGTTTGTGGACATCATTCATAAGAGAACAGAATAATGCTTTTATGATGGTTCAGATACTGTATTCTGGTATACCAAAACTGAACCAAGTAGTAGCAATCAGTTTGAGTTTACAATTTCAGAGTTGTGTGCGGTTGTAATACAAAGTTCTTATCAGGCTGTTATGAGAATGTTCTAATCAGTTATACCTGGGTTCCTATCTATGTATAGCAAGAGAGTTGTTCATCTTTTATTCCCTCTGGAGGAGTGTCTGACACAAGTCAATAATTTGAAAAAGGAGAAAGATACTTACAGTTTGTAAATATTATATTCCTATTTTCAGGCAAAAAATGGGTTAAAAAAAAAAAGCTAAAACAAGAAAAAAGAAAATTGTTAATTTATGGTGAACATTGGTTTTTAGGACAATTTTAAATCAGTCATGTGCTGTGATGCAGAATATGCATTAGTAATAAAAAATCTCTTACTGCTGAAAAAAAAAAAAATGAAACCTGAAACAACATTAGGCAACAACATTAGGCCATATCACAATTCTATTTCTCTTAAAATCTATTCTGTTAAGTAGACCATAGTGCAATAGTATCATTTCCTAGCTTAATAATAGTGTTTCTGACAGATCCGTACCATAATATGTAATACAAATTTATGTCTAAAGAATCAGTCATGAGAAAGAGTGGTGCTGCTACAACCTGGACATGTGCAGTTACAGTTCAGAGGGAAGACAAGCATCATGTTCAGGGTACTGTGAACTTTCTAGAGAACTTGTTTTAGTATCGAAGACTTAATAAACCATGACCTCGAGCAGAGTGGCAGGCAATTTGTAAAAGCTTTATAGCATGACGGCTTGCTCAGCAGTATTTTGCAAAGATCCACCCATGTAGGTCACTCTGTGCTGAAAGCTGCAGTAACTTGAGCAATAAGATCCTTATATTCTGATCTAAATAACAGAAATACCATCTAGCATGCTGCTATCGTTTGCCACTTAAAATTCTCAAGGTATTCCAACAATAATCCGCATCTCATATGAATTCTGCAGTTTCACAAAGAAATACTAATTTTATGCTCACAGATTTACTCTTTAATGTAATGGATAAGCATTTATCTCCAAAGGCACACCGGTTAGATCTGAGCTAGATTTCCAAGGCTAAATTTACAAAAGCTAAAGGAAGAATCAGTAATTTCCTATAAGTTATATCTGTTATCTTTTAAAAAGTGCAGTAATGCTTGATTAGTGATTGAGAAGATGTTTTAAACACTTGCAAAAGACTTTCTTCCATTGTCATTAAATGTTGGTTTTAGGTACTGTAATCTGCAACTGGAGAAATTTATGAGATTCTCCAATAAAGCATTTACTAGGGTCTTGTTTCCTAGAAATCCTATAAAGCCACAAGATGCTGTACTGTATGAAACCACCCTTAAAATATATACTTCATCAATTATTAGTTTGCAATGTACTAGCCTTCAGAATTTTAAACAGCTGTCCTCATCATGCTGCATGCTTTCAGTTGGAGAACTGCTAAAGCTGCTAAAAAGATTTTTAAGAATTCAAGATAATACTAAACCTGTTCTGTATCCACTTTCTTAAAAATTGTAGATTTTGAATCCTCTGCAAGTTCTGAATACTGAAAATATTTTTGCTGAACAGTGATAGTACTTTTGTTGCAAAGAATACAAATGATTGACAAAACTATCTTGTGAAAAAAAAAGTCATTTGAGCTATCATATTCTTGATGTAAACAATCACTTAAGTTCAGTGTTCATGTAAATCCATATTTTGTACTTTGTTGTATGACCAACACCATTCTTAGCCTAACCAGTTACTTTCTAGGACAGATTATAGTTTCCATTTATATAAGGAACTCTTTCTTTCAAAGCTGTCCAAATCTACTAGTATTTTTAATAATGAGGAAGCTTCCCATTTTTAAGGAATAAATTTTATAGCACGTCTTGCTTGCTTTGGGATGGTGTTACTGTTATTTTTGTTCTCTTTAAATTAACATCCTTGTATGTTCTTTTGTCCATAAAGCCATGACGCTTATTTTGTAGACATACATTTATTCCATGCCCACATAAGTGTATATTTTTTTCTATAAAAAGAATTGTTCTTTTTTTCTTTATTGTATGACAGCACTTTCTCTTGAAGGTCAGAGAACATTAACCTTCTGGGAACAGCAATAAACATTCTGCACATAAATAAAAGACCTATCAGGAAAATTTGAAATTAACATAGGGTATAATTTTGTTGACATATAAAAGGTATGTGTACCCACGTCATTAGTTCTTTGTGCAGTTCTGTTTTTAATGTTAAGGGAGGTATAGTATAAAATGTACAGAGAAAGACCATTAAGATAACTAAGGAAGTGAAAAAACTTAATTGCCTAAAGATCCACAAAATATTGAAACTTATATGAATGAAGCTTGTAAAAAAATCAGGAAAATGATGCTTAAATTGAAAAAAAAAATGCAACAAAGCTTGTTTAAGTAGAGGCAGGGGACACTTGATAAAACCTGTAAATTACTGTTGAAGCAAGTAAAAGGATTACTTTAGAGGTCATACAGTAAACTTCTGGAACTTGCTGCTACAAAGCAGTTGTGGTAGACTCTGTAGAAGCATGATAAAAAAGGCAAGTTCAGTGTCATAATCAGAAAATTAAAGCGTAGGCTACTATTACCCTCTAACATCTCTAATTCAATAATTGATGAAAATGAATTAATGAAAAATACTGGCAAAATCTATTTTCCCTAACTGGCATGCCACTGTGAAGGCTGAACACAGAGTTGAACAGATTGCTGATCTTACCAGCATCACATTTCTTATGTCCTCATTGTAGCTTCTGTTGTAATGAAAAAGAGGTGAATTAAAATAGAAAGTTGAAGGCTTTTTGTTTCTCACATCAGTTGTAAGTTGACCAAAAGTAGCCTAGATTACTTTCACCAGCTGATAAAATTTTAAACAATTAATTGTTTTAACTGAGTCTGTTCCTTCTTTTGAGCCAGTACAAAATCTTTAAAGATGAATTCTTTTATTATTTTTAAATAAAATGCTTAGAAGCACAACTGATAGAGAACAGAAAGCAGATGTGTTAACTTAAAAATAATTTTTACAAGATATCTAGTTTACACAGTCTAGACTTCAAAGGTGGGTGGGGTTATTTTGTTTGCTTGGTTTGGTTTTGTTTGTTTTATCTTCTGAACAAGTTGGTAACATGACTGAATCTCTCAATAAGACTTTTTTTTTTTTACATAAGTTTAAATAACAATGAATAAACACTTTTTCTTCTTCAAGTTGTCTTTAAACAGTGTTCTGTAATATTGAGTCCCACTTGCGCAAAAGTTTTCTAAAGCTTTCCTTTCTTTATGCCATTGTAAACCACGTAAAAGGCTGCCTAGTACACTACATTTCACTCAACACAAACAATTACACTGTTGGCAAACCAATCTAGTTTTATTGCCCATACAGAAATTTCACCTGAAGAGTGTATTCTTTAGCTTCAAATAATTTTGAAAACTTTATTCAGGACTATTCACATATCCTCTGGAAGTAAGGCTGCCTGACATTTGGGTAGTAGACCTTCAGTTTAGAGAGTACCCTGCAAGGCAACTGTCAAGTATGTACTATGCCTACAGGTTGGCTGTGCAGAGAACTTAATGTGCTGTGCATAAACTGAGTACAGTTATAGCTTACGTGTGTTTATAGGAACATTCTGATTGTAAAACAAAGCACTTGTTATAACATGTCCCGTTTTGTGTAAACCAAAGCATGGAGAATGAGTGGAAACAGTGTTTTGTGAAATTTTGTGAAGACAAAGATGAGGAGTGATTCTCAGAATCCATTACTCAAATTTGAATGTAGACAATGTTAACAGAGTTTGAATCTGGATTAACTGCCAATAGGATTTGAAATTTACTGTGTGAACTGAGATTGATGCAGAAGATTGTAAATGAACTAATATGAGCAGTTATTTTTAAGTTCTTGTCCTAAATTTGCAGTGTCTCTACTGCCAGAAAAAAAGGAAAAAAAAAGGCCACTTGTGATAAAGTTGATGGACCACCTGTTTTCCTTTTTCATAAGCTTGATGAAAAGTCTTCAACCACATCACAACTTATATCAGTAGGTAAATATAATACTTCTATTTGTGCAAAGGCTGGAAATATTGCTGAATGGTGCAGTTATCAAGACTTAGCTATCTTTGTAATCTTAAACAATAACACTTCCCTCATCCAGTTCATGGAACACAGACCATCAGACAATGACATTAAATTTCTATCTAATCTAGGTACAGAAACTAGTCCTGTGGTAAGTTATCTGTTATAGCTTCCTTAGCAGATTTCAAGTATTGATTAGTAAAAGAAATGCTGACGTTCCATAGAGTGTTAACAGAATGTAGGATAATACACAATATGCCTACAGTTTCAATTAACAGAAGATTGATGAGAAAATACTAATTTGTAAAAAAGTTAATGGTTTGCAAACAATAAATAAAAAGACAAGCCTGACTCAATTTATGACTCTTAATGAGTGTTTCAAACTTTATTGATGCCAAAAAATGAGGTAATGACTATGATGCAGTATATGTTGTTTTAGTTATGTGCCTTAACTATACAACAGCATCTCTGTGATCTTAGCTCATGAAACTCTTCTCACTACATAAACACTGTTCAGTGCTTTTAGAAAGCTTACTGTCTGACTTCAGAACACAATCAGAAGTATGAAGTGCAAGTTTCAGTTTTTTTTATATTTACAGATTAATGAAGGTCTGATAAATATGGACAAATCAAGTTTAATTGTCTGTATTTTTCCTAGTATTGTGAGAAACAGATTAATGTAATATGGAATTTTTCAGGTCTCAGTGATTATATATATAGTATTATTTATGTTGAANTTTTTTTTTTTTTTTTTTTTTTTTTTTAGGTGTCTCAGAGGATAACTATATAGTGTTCTTTGTCTACAGGTACATAGCTTCAATAGAATCCAGTAAAAATTGCAGAAGGATATTAGGTTTGTTACACTTTCATTTTTCCACTGAGAACATCTCAGTCACAGTTGCACAACTCTGCTTAATGCCAAGAAGGGATCTTTTCTTGTTTCTCATCAGAACACTTTTCCACTTCAAAAAGATGTATCTTCAGAATAATTGTAAGAAGTGGAACAATCATTACTATCTGTTCACCATCTGAATGGTACAACAATGTTATAATAGACCTGATTGCAGAGTGTGCAGAGTGATGAAAGGAGAGGGCCATTTCATAGCTTAAGCAACTTCTGGCATAATGTTGAAAAGACTTGCATTTACAGAGAGGACAAAACCATCCATTATGAGATGACTGGGAATATGTTAATTATGTACCTGAAATTCTATCTTTGCACTATCTTTGGAACTAAGTTGTGTAAAACACATCAGCAGTGAGATTTCTTCTCATTTCTGCTCATTAAAGTTGTAACCAATCAATTAATTCATGTTCTCATTTTTATTTTTTATCTGTCTATCCTGTAAGCATGAAAAACACAATGAGAAAATTTGTACAACTCTGTCATGCCACAGAAGATCAAAGTTAAGATTTAAATGAGTTTATTAATGGCCTCTATTCTGTATTTCCTTCTAGGAATCACAGATAGTATCAAATAAGTTTTCAGTGATGTGATATGAATAAAACATTACAAGAAACATGAATAGTCCTAAATCTTAATACATTTTTATATACTCAGTCATTGGCAAAACAGATTATGTCTATCTCACAAGTAGGAATAAGCCTCATTTTATTGGAGAATTCATTAATGAGTGATACAAGCCTTAAAGAAAATTGAATATCATAGAATTTCATCAGAAGTAGCCTGTAATCAAGAAAGGCAGTATTTGCCATGTCAGTATGAGTGTGTATATTTTGGTGTTTATAGAAGCTCTGCTATAATGCTTATTATGCAGTAATAATGATCAAACGACCTCTGTCTTAATCACAAGAGAAATTTGCTGTAATGTCTGCTACCCAATTAAGAATGTTTCAGGGGGTCTGGGCAAGCAGCTAATCATGCCAAAAAGGCCTGTGATACACCAAAATACACAACTCCCTTGGTTCCTCTTTGAACCCTGGCCAGTTTTTTGGGGGGAAAACCAACAGGAGAAAGAGAAAACCAGATGTTCTGCCTAACTGTCACATAGATTTGTTTATTCAGTAGTATAAAGGCTGGATCTGCTTGCAGCGACTTTGGAGACCTCAACTACGGAGTGGATGCACTGCTGTAGGACTTCCCAGTTGCCAGGACAGGTTCTCCAAATCCTCGCTGCCCCAGCGACTGTGGATCCGGATGATGGTAAAGTATTAGGGCAATTGGTAATGCACCTTTCTTAATCGCTATTGCTAACCTCATGTAGTAATGATTAGAGGTATTATCTTGCTTATTTTCTTTACTGTTAAGCTCATCTTTTGACTATAGGCATTGCTTTATTTTTGCATTATTTTGAAATAAACAGTAAAATAAGCTTATCTCTTTTACTGCTGTCTGTGTCCTTCCTGTTGACCTCGTCAATTGGCAAAACAAGTGGAGAAAGACAGGATAGAAGCTCCTGTTGGATCATACTACATAGGTACAAAAGACAAATCTTTTAGAGAGTTAGGAAGAATATATGATTCAAAAAGACTCAGTCCTGTTTTATGACCTAAAGGAGAGAGAGAACTATCTGAAACTAAAGACGTATTTTATATATGTATGTATACTACATAAGGAACGTAAAGAAATGTTCTGTTTTGGTTTTAGGTTTTTGGTGAGGTCACCTGTTTCTTGGTGACAGGCTAGGAAGAGGAGGATCTGAGATATATGTTCTGCAAGGAAATCAGTTATCCTTTTGTTGCTTTGAACGTGAAGTTAGATAAATGTAGCAAAGCTGGAGCAAATGCAGAATGTTGTCATCAGATTGAATACTACCCTGCATCTGAGATATCCTATGGATTTAAAACAAACATATATGAACATAAAGCTGAACAGACCACAGCACCAGATAGTTTTGCAGGGGAAAACCGTCTTTGTCTATGTCTGCAGTTTAGCAGATATGTCTGTCAACAAGGAGATGAATTTTGCCAGGCAGTAGGAGAGAAAAAAAATGAAAATAAGAAAGACAGATCTAGCAAAAAGAGAGAGAACCATGTATACTGTGTGCTGGTTTCTCTGAGGAAAAGAAATAGGTATCTCTGACTTAAAATTCCACCTAAATCCATCTCACATGAAAGAATAATAGCAGCGTGGTGACAAGCTTGGAAATAGGGCTTGCTACCTTCAGTAACATGAGTAGATGAAAGTCCAAAATAGTTCAGCTTCTTGTTGATAATAAAAAAAAAAAAGCTTTTCTGACTGAGATTTATGCTGATGTGTCAGAAAACTGTAACTCTAAACAATAACTCTTGACAATTTATAATTGCCATCAGTATGTTTTGTAGAGCCTGTGCTGTATTCTCGTAATCTCTGAGTAAAATTAGAATAGTCAATTCAACATGGACAGCAGGAACCAAAACTGAATCTTACACGACAGCTCAGGTTATTTTCATGTGAATTATCTTTATATAGAAAACATCATCCTTTGAGAAGAAGACCATATGTACACAAGATTGAGTCCACAGAAAAATGGAATTAAACAATTAAATATATGTATCCAAACTGTTCTTGCTGCTGAAAGGATAATGAAAAGTAATTTCCTGCCTCTTCATCTGATCTCCAGGCTTAAAACCAGAACTGTGACTTGTTCAGTTAAACAAAGCTCTTAACAAAGATCTGAAGTAGCCATTTAATCACCCATAGAATACTTACTGGTGGTGTAAAAGGAAAAAATAAAGTCAATGTAGAGTGACTTTCCAGGTCTCATGACTGGACTTGCATAGTTTTCTTACACTCTCTACACTTTATTTGAATTTTTTGGGAAATAAAATAGAAATGAAAACTTGTCAAGAAAAAAAATGTCTTCACAATACATTGTAAAGTTCCTCAACCAAATAAGATGAAAATTCCCAAGTTAATTGCAGGTCCAAATACTAAAAGTTCAAACAGGAGAACAATTGTAGAAAGAATATTCAGCTGGACTTAACTGAAAAAATATTTGTGTTACAATTATTAGTGGAAATATGGATTGACTGTCTTTTCTGTATCTATCCACTTCCTTTAGGCATAATGTATAATAATTTCTTCATGTTATCTTAGTAGAATTGCATAGTAATTATTCATCCTACGCATTTCCTTTCACGATATCTTGTGAACATCTATTTTAAGAAAATAATCAATTTCATTTCTGGAAACTGCTAAGAAATGCAAATATCGTGGCTCTGTAGAACTATGTGTACATGATGAAAAAGAGAAAAATAAATATGTTTTTGATGACACTTGGAAAAAAAATTAAAAAGCTAAATCCTCAAAGAATAGTTATCTACTAGCAATTTTCAACTAGAAAATATTTTACACTGCAGAAACCCAAGTTTTACTTTTTAAGATTGTTTATATGTCATCAGCTGTTATAGGAATAAATAGCATGATTTTTAAAATATTTTCTACAAAGGATAAGTATTTTAAAAAATGTAGTGTTGATACAAGATGAAATGTACACAGTTTTTCATATATGTATAACTCCTTAACTTGCTATTAAGACTAGCTGTTGAATATGTTAATTTATGAGGTAGACATGAGGGCTATTCTGAAAGTAATGCTTCCTAGTTTATTATGTTGGTCCATGACATTAGAGGTGGATGTTGATGGTATGGCAGTAGAGGTTGAACCTTTCCACCAATATTCCATTACACTTTTTTGCTGCGTATGAGTTGTCAGAGAGTCAGTCTGACACAATGTCTTCTTATATCGAAATGCAGATGAGGCAAAGATGTGGAACTGAATTCCTCCATGTGGAAAAAATTGAACCCACTGACATTCATCAATGCTTGTTGAATGTTTATGGAGACCAAACAGTGGATGTGAACATGGTGATGTGGCAGGTGGTTTGTTTCAGCAGTGGCAACAGCAACGTTAATGACAAGCCAGGTTCCAGACAGCAATGCACATCCTTATGAGCATGGCATCCAGACTCTTATTCATCAGTGATGTAAATGCATAGCTAATGATGATGACTATGTGGAAAGATAGTCTTATGTAGCTGAGAATTTGCTCTATCAAATAGTTTTATTGTGCTCTTTGCATCTGTTGAAGTTTCCAAGGAAAAAGAAAATAAGTCATTACTTCCGGAGCAAAATACATCCATTTTATAAATGCTCCAAAATATATTTTAAGCTAAGAATGTAAAAATAATATTTACATTTTAAAAAAAGTAAGAACAAATAACTTTGTTTAGATGTTTTCTATTTGGGAACATTCACAAGACAGATTTTTATTTGTTTAACATAATCTTTTTTTAATGAAAAAAGAAACATCCAGTTGATCCTGTGCAATTATGTACTAATTGTGTAATTATTAGCACACTGATATTTGTATTTTGCGAACTTAAGGCCCAGTTGTAAATGTTATTGTCATGCTGTCATATAATGGAAATAAGTACCTTTATTCAGACAAATGAGGGAAATGAATATGCTCAGTCCCATACTGCCTGTTAAATTGCTCAGTCCATGAAGGGGAAGACTGTAGCATTAACAGCTACACTGTCAGCATAGTTAATACAGAATTAGCATCAGTGGTAAAACCAGCAGAGCAAGAAAGGAAACAAAGGTATAAGGTTTTCCTCTGTCTGTGGACTGCTTATCTTCTTCCAGATGAAATGTTGACTCAGGAGCAGAAAACATGTTTCTTCTCCCATATACTCCATTCTGGTTTCTTTGGATATTTTCATTCCTCTTTCTTCACATTTATGCAAGATACATTAAAATTAAGGAATATTTACTGACTTCTGATGCCTTTTTTTTTCCCCCTAAGTGGAAATAAAACAGGTAGAGCACATTACTGAAGTAAGCTAGCTAATCTGTCTTATTGAAAATCAAATTCATTTTAGTACAGAACAAGTATGTCATATGCGAAGGGGAAAGATTCTTGGGTCATCTGCAGTTTTGTTTTTTTTTTTCATAACAGATTCTGAAAACATTCTGCTCCTCACGTGACACTACCATTTCTCTTGCCTTCTCCCTATGTTTATCTGAAGAAGAAAATCTGCTCTTTTTGGCTTACATTCTTAAACTTTTAAGGAAAACAGTGTAGACATGCGTGATTTAGAGCTCTCTGGCAAGATTTATGCATGACTGCTTCTTATGCACCAAGTCAGTACTAAAAATTTAGCAAACATGGCAACAAAATTATACAGCAGTAAATGGTAGGACTAATTAGCAAGTGTAAGCTTGTTCTTGCTGGGTTTTATCAAGAAACTGAATACAGGTGCTCTAAATATTATATATGCTATATATTCAGTATTGTTTTCATGCCTTTAAGTCCTCCCAAAAGCAAAATATAAAATTTAAAGAAATTTCAGAAAAACAGTGAACTGTAACTAAAGAACACTTCTTCCACCACCTGTGATATTAGATATCATTGTCTGCATGACACACAATGGAAAAATATTACCTGTGTCAATTCTTTTCATGAAGACAGATCCTTCTGTATCATCTAGGCGGTGACCAATCAAAAGCAGGTAACTCAGCAGTGGTATTAGCCTTAGGTATTTCATCATCTGTAGAAGAAGTCTGACTTTCCAAATGCAGACAGCATACACATTAAAGGAGGACAAGATGGCGTAAGGAAAAATAGGACACCTTGCCATGTATGTTAAGATTGAGCACTTAAATCTGAAAGATGTATACAAATGGAAAAGGAGAAAGAATGTTTGCATATAGCTTATAGTAGGATGGGTTGGTTTTTTTTTTTTTTTTTTCTTTTTGGAATCAGTGTTGCTAGTTTTTCCAATTGAGTGATATCTTTTTTTCCACTGAGAAATATCTGCCAGAAATGTTACTGCTTGAGTTATGAGTCATAGAGTTAAAAGTAAAGAAAAACCCACAGTAGCTCCCATCCGGAAAAAGTATTTCATAAAGAAATAATACATACTTCCTTAAAGACTTTGCCTTTTCCATGTTAGAAGTAGGATAATTACCAAAGTATGAAAGCCCAAAATAAAAAGACATAAAAATAGGGCAAAGTAATGTCCCTCCCTAAAAAAAAGGGACTGGATATCCAGACATCCTAGAACAGGTTGTAGTGGCACCTGGTTTAGCTCTCCAGCCCATTTGGCTTCAAAATCTTAAGAAGTAAAGGTAGTGAAAGAACAAACATTGGAATATTAAAAAACAAATGATAAATAAATAAATAAATAAACATATCACCTTCTCTGAATCCTGAAGTGACCACAAACAATTTATCTTGCAAAAATTCTTCATTATTCCAGAACAAATGTTACTGTCTGACACCAGTTCTCCTTTGATGTAATCATGAATAAATGATTCCGCAGTGTTTAGAGCAGTAAAGAAACATCCAGCATTACATATAATGTATATTTTGAATATCAAAAGAAAATATGAATAAGTCATAAAGTGTTTGCCAATTTAGATTACAGTGATTTTGTAGTAGTATTTTATGAGCCAAACTTGCAGAAAGGTTATTCTTGTGTTCTCTCTCCGAGATAAAAATATTGAGGTAAATATGGTTAAGTGCATCAAACTGTAATCACAAAATTAATATGTGTAGTAAGACTTTACAAATGTTGTGGAAACAAGAACAACAAAATCAAGTACAGGAGCAGTATGAACACATTAAAGTCATTCAATATGCTACAAGAGTCACAAATAATCTATATAGGCAAATTAAATGGAGACAGATAATTCATACCCTACAATACAGTGGCAGTTTTTATGGTAGTTCATGAAAGGTTTTGAAGTTACTACTTTTTCAGAGCTGAGGACAGTTTCTGAAAAAGGTGTTAAATGTTAGCAACTGGCAAGAGTGGAACATCATAACACCGTTAACACTCTCCTAATATCCTAATCTCTCTCCTAGTATCCTAACGCTTTCCTAATAATTTCTCTGTTAACACTGGTCTTAGTGGCTTTTATTCAACTTTACTTTGCATCTCAAGTATTTCTGTTGTTTTAAAGTGTAGGTATGTCTATTTGAGGGGCAAAATACTAATGCTTGCAGTATTCTGTCTTCCTATGCAGATGGATTTAAGAAAAGTTTGCACTGTCATACCAGGTTTTATTAACTTGTGAAAAATATTTTTTTCAGCAATGCTATAGAAAGAAATCACACAGTTGCTATATTTTTATAAATACTGCAACATTAAATTTGTTCATACATAATCTGTTTCATGCTACTTGTTTACAAGCTTGTTACAGTCAGTGAGGATCCTGTTGATTCATTGAACAAATGTAGAGTGTGATACTGCTAGCGAATAATGCGTTTTCATCAGACAGCTTAAGCAGGGTCCAGGCTTTGATCTTCACAAGTTCTCCATTTTCTATAACAGCAGCTGAGATGCTATAGCTACATCTGCATTAGCAAATCATGCATACCAGAAAGATCTGCAGAATAGACCTGGTTCTGAGAACCTGCTACCCACATTATACACATTACACTATCTCATTTATGTTACTTCCAGACTAGACTTACGATCTTAATGTCTTTGTAGCTGGAGTGACTCTAGATCTGTCTCTGGATTTACCATTTTTGGCTTCAAGATATTTTTCTCCACAACAAGCGCAGTTCACATGCTCTGACATGAAACAAAAGCATGCTAGGTAAGGTGATACTTTTCAAAAGCATTCATCTGATAAGCACCACAGTACTAATGAGGAAGCATTCCAAATGCATGTGTAGACACCAAAAAGTAAATTTTGGAATACAGAGCTAATTACACTCTAGATTCAATCCATTTCCCTAACAATAAGCAACGAGGCACCATTCCAGATGTTCTTGGAGATCCATCAGGCCTGCAATTGCCACTGTAAAATTTCCAGGCACCATTTAGCACCATGCTTCATCTCCGAATCAGTGTGGTTCTTTCAGATACCTTTAGATGTAACACAGTGATACACAACACTCTTATAAGAATAACTGAATGAAGACATGGATTGCTGTAAGTGGGGAAATAAGGCAGACAGCAACTGTGTCTCGCTCACTCCTTTAACAACTGATGCTTTCTGTTATTTTAATGGCCTGGTTGTTCGGCAATAAAGTATTCCTGCTATCTATGACTACAATAATCGCATTTCTTTACTAGTCCCGAAGAAAGGACTGCGTAGATTCCTCAGAAAATATAGTTGAGTAATGGAGAAAATAGAGCTGTTTATTAAGAATTTTCAGTTAGCAAATAAGTCACTATTCTCAGTTTAGACTATTTTCCTGATGGATAGCAAAGACTGGGATATTGTTAAAGGTCTGGCACAAAGTTCAGCCTGTACTGGAATACTGGAATTGAGTGGGGCTAATCTCAATAGGTGATAGGAACAAAAAGTTCCTATTAAAAGAAAGACTAAGACTAAATGTGAAAAACTTTCTTCTATCAAATCCTGATAGGTACCTTTGCAAATAAACCATCTGCACAAATTTAATAGTATAGTACTAAACAAATCCCAGCAAATATATATTTAAATTATTTATTTTGTTTTATTTATTGCCCAGATCATCAATTATATTGTTTTCATTTTCATATATTACTGAACATAAACTACATATTTTAAAAAGTAGAACTTGTTTTTCATAGTCAAGAATAGAATGCAAACTGTATCTCAAGAGTCACAAACCAATTAAACAAAGGAAGAAAAAGGGAAAAAAAAAATTCTGTGTTGCAAAGGACAGAAGAAATCTAAATCAGGACAAAGTAATGAGTGGAATCATAATTTGCTTGTACTCGTCTCCAGCAAGTGAGAGTAAGTTGCCTACTGAGAATATAAATAAGGCAAATCAAATACCTCAGAATGTATCTGAAGAATTTTTTTCTTATCAGATAATGAACTTGGAGTTTGTGATGAGAATGTTAATGAATTCATTTGTAATTTGGATAGAAATAATAAGATGAAATGACTGATGGAAAGATGTATCCCATCCTTTGTTAAAGGCTAATCAGAAATTAAAGTGTTGGAAAAAAAAAAAAAAAAACACAAAAAAACCCCCATAATGATATTTGACTTAATAATAGAAACACACAACTTTCAAAGCAAACTCATAATACTGGAATGTTAAGAGGTGAATATAAGGAGATAACTATTTGAACTCAAACTTACTTTTCCAACTCAAATGTAAAGTAATGCATTAGAATGTCATCTTGCAATCTCTTTTGCAAGAATAATATGCAAAAGCATATATTCAACCTCAAGATTTATATACAAGACAAATTCATATATCTATTTCTCCCGTCCAATCTTTGGACAGCCATCTTTGACTTTAAACATTCTAACTTGTCATATCCCTTCTTTCTCCATTTAGTGTAGCTAAGTTTGAGCCTTTCCTAGTGGTCTATATAATCATTTATTTTATTAAGCCTCCTATCACTTTACTTTTGTCTGTAGTGACATCTTTCCTGGTGGCCTATGGGAGCAATTGTCCTCATGTTAGCCATTCAGAATATTGCAAAAAAAAAAATCATTTTCCTTGGTCAAAATGATCACATTTCTTTGGCTGTTTTTCTACTGACTCATGTTCTCCACCATATCAGCCATTCTGGGAGCTTAACCTTGTTCAAGAGACAAAATCCCACCCAGCTATTCTCTCACTATGCTTTCTAAGAAAAATAAGGGAAGAAATTTAGATGAAAAGCCTATGGATTGAGATAAAGACAGAGAGATTGCTTACTGGTAATTGTCATGAGCAAAGCAGATTCAAAATAGAGAAATTAATGTAATATATTGACCACTAAAATAGATTTGAATGGTAATACAATAATAATAATGATAGAAATATATATATAGGCAGTACAATTCCCCACTCCATATTTCAGGCTCAGCTTCCCTCCCACCTTCCACCAACATACCCTGTACAGAACAGGAGCAGCTCACATGGCAGTTCCTCGCTGCTTCTCCTTTCTCCTCACACTTACCCCCTGTTCCAGCATGGCTCCTTCATATGAGCTGAAATCCTTCAAGATAAACCTGCACAACTGTGGTCTCTCCACAGGTCACTGTTTCTTCAGAAAATATCCACCAGCTCTAGCCTGGGATCCTCCAGAGGCTGCATTGTGGTTGTCTATTCCAGCATGGTAGATGCTATGGTATATGTCTACTCCATGGTAGATAACTACTCCAACCTCTTTGGGTTCCAGTGGAATCTCTGCTCCAGTATCTGGAATGCCTCCTCAATCTCTCTCTCTGACCTTAGTAATTACATTGCTCTTTCTCATTTATTTATTTTTCTTTTCTTACTTTTCTTCCCATTCAGTAATTTCTGAACTTTCTCAAATATGTTTTCACAGAGGTTCCAACAATTTTGTTGATGGGCTCATCTTTGACCTGCAGTGTGCTGTATGTTCAGTTGTGTCTGACACATGGTAGCCCCTAACCTCTTCCCAGAGACCATTACTGTAGCCTTGTCACTATTAAAACCTTGCCACTTACACCCATTACATTTGTGCATCTTCCCTTTCAACAGTCTTTGCAGTCTGTTGTCTCCCTGTATAGGCTGTCTCATTCAGGGCTAAAATATTAACTTTCGCTAGTATTTGTTTTTTTGTAATCAGCCTCTTTTTTTCTAATCGGATTTTTTTTCAAGCATGTTTACCTTTTGGGGGCAATTAAATATTCTTACAATTATACCGAAAGAGATACTGTGATCCTGCTTTAATAATGACATTAAAGCTTCCTTTGACTTTGACATCCTCCAGAAAGTTACCAGAGTCCAACTGCTAGTTTCCTGAAACAAATGTTACCTCATGGCTTCCGGTCCTAAGACTGTCCCACATTTCTTCACCTTCTCTGGATAAAGTGTTGTGTTTTTTGAGGTCGGAAGTCAATGTCCTAGTCCACTTTCCTATTGCATTATAAGAGCTTCATCTCACTCCTTGTCAATGTCTTTGAACCAATTTTGCATAAGCAGAAGGGCTGATTTGAAGATAAATTTTATCAGGCTCAAAATAGGCCTATACTGACAAAGGAATATAAATTGGCTGTCCTTGAGTAACTCATCTCCTAACAGCCTAGCTTTGTCAGATTAATCACAATGTACCCTAATACTTCAGCTGTTTATCTTTTCCACATGATTCTCTCTCTTCTGAATTATTTTTTATATGTAATATTTTCTTAGTTATTTTAACTGCCTATAGAGACTCTCCAGTTCATTCCTGGTGAATACTGGGAGGATTGGCCTGTCTTCTGCAGATTCCTACAGAAAACTTGAGAGTTCTGGAGAGACTGGCAACAGTCACATAGACACAGTAGAAAGGCCATATCCACACAGGTGTTTAGACACAAGATTTCCCAGGAAATAAAGTTCCTACAACAAATGGTGAACAAAGAGACACTGCAACAGGAATCAAAACCCAAAATATCTGTGCAGATGTTGCTGTTAAAAACAAATAAATTATACTATTTTCAGTTCTTGTTTATACATACCATAAGAAAGATAAGAATTTCTGCTTGACAGGACAAAAATGAAGAGAAATAGCTGAGTTTTACTGTAAATTAATTATAAAATGAAAATATATTGTTAAAAGTAGATACTGATTTACCCAATAATATTTATAGAATCATAGAATCATAGAATCACAAGGTTGGAAAGGACCTACAAGATCATCTAGTCCATCCATCCTCCCATTACCCTTACTACCACAAGCCACTAAACCATATCTCGTAGCTCCTCATCCAGGCGCCTCTTGAACACTGCCAGGGACAGCGACTCCACCACCTCCCTACGCGGGCCATTCCAGTGCCTGACCACTCTCTGAGAAGAAAAAGTTTTTCCTTATGTTTAATCTAAGTCTCCTCTGGCACAACTTGTGGCCATTTCTTTGGGTCCTGTTTGTTGCCTGGGAGAAGAGGTCAAACCCCTCCTCATCACAGCCTCCCTTCAGGAAGTTGTAGAGTGCAGTGAGGTCTCCCCTGAGCCTCCTCTTCTCCAGACTAAACAATCCCAACTCCCTTAGCAGCTCCTCATAAGACTTGTGCTCCAGACCCCTCATCAGTTTTGTTGCCCTTCTCTGGACACACTCCAGGGCCTCAATGTCTTTCTTGTAGAGAGGGGCCCAAAACTGAACACAGTACTTGAGGTGCGGCCTCACCAGTGCTGAGTACAGGGGGATGATTACCTCTCTGCTCCTGCTGGCCAGTTCCTTACCCAAAGAAGAGTATACTTGTCCAGGTCATGGGCAGCCAGTTTCCCCAGGAGAATACTGTGAGAGACCGTGTCAAAGGCTTTGCTGAACTCTTGCTAGACTACATCAACAGTCTTTCCCTCGTCTACCAGTCTGGTCACCCAGTCGTAGAAGGAGATGAAGTTGGTCAAGCACAACCTGCTTTTCATGAAGCTGTGCTGGCTGGGCCTGATCCCCTGGATGCCACGCACATGCTGTCTGATCTCACCCAAGATGATTTGCTCCATAACTTTCCCTGGTAACGAGGTCAGGCTGACAGGCCTGTTGTTTTCCGGATCCTCCTTACGGCCCTTCTTGTAGATGGGAGTCACATCAAGCAAGCCTCCAATCCTCTAGGACCTCTCCAGATAACGAGATGCGCTGGTAGATGGTGGAGAGCGGCTCGGCAATCACCCTCGCCAGCTCCCTCAGCACCCTAGGATGGAGCCCGTCCGGTCCCATGGACTTGCGACAGTCCAGATGGAGGAGGAGCTCTCTAATTGTCTCCACCTGAATCACCAGGGGTGTATTCTGCAAACCAGCCCAGACTTCCAAATCAGCGCATGAAGTGCCCTGAGGATAACTGATCTGCCTATTAAAGGCAGATGTAAAGAAGGCGTTGAGGACCTCAGCCTTCTCCTTATTCTCAGTGGTCACATTCCCCACTGCATCAAATAAAGGATAGAAATTCTCTTTGTTTCTGCTCTTACCATTGATATATCTTAAAAGAGTAGTAATGAAATCTTAAAAACAGTAATCACATTATCTTATTATTTCATAAACATCTATAAGGCTGCTTAATATTAATAGTAATATAGTCAAAGATTTTGTAACCTTGTGTAAGTCTGTCATAAATATGGGTCTGCACATGCTTTAGTATTAATTTTTTTGATGACTTAGAAAAACAAAGAAAAACTAAGCAGTGAAATGTACTGGGGGGTTCTGTACAGTCCAACAACTGGTAGATCACATGATTAATCTGGGACCCTTGGCTCTATTTTCAGTGCAGTTAGGGGCACTTCACCTTTACATACCTTGTTCTCCTATCAGTACAAAGAAATCTGCTGCTTTGTAATGATCACTCTTACCTACCAGCATAAGTAAGTCGGGCATTACAAGAGTTGGATACAATTACAGCACCAGGCTACAGCTGACAGGTCTTTCAGTCATCAGATATGAGATCAACAGTGTAAGGAAAAAGATCCTATGATGTTTCACCTCTGAGAGCTGAAAAATTATAAAATGATTTGGCTAGAGCAGAAACAGTTTTAACAGGCCGAAATAAGCATTTTAGACATTATAATGAAATCCAAATCCTACAAATAAGCCAGAGAATGTGCTTTCAAAGACTGATATAGTGATTGGACTACAGCCCTACAATTACAAAAGTCATACTACTTATGACAGAGTACGGCAACAGATCAGTGCAAGAAAAGGGTCATCTCATGTAAGAATGCCAGACTTTAAGAATCCACTCCTTCTTTCTTTTCAGTGACATGCTACTGGAGCATGTTCCTCTCTTAGCACAGCCTGGTCTATTATCCGCAAACAGTGTATAATATACATGTTAATGAGTTGGTACTGAAGGAGGTTAATTAATGGTTCTTCTTACATAGATGTCTGGAATTAAAACAAAAGGCTCAAAACCTACAATTAACATTGACAAGTAACCTATAATTTTTCCAACTCCTTTGCTGATTTTGATTATTATCCACTGCAAATTTGATCTCTTGCCATTGTCTTTGACCTCTTCACAGCACAGATGAAAGCTTCATTGTCTAGGTTCCAGAAGCACCATGTGGTTTCTTTACAACCATGGAAAAACCACATTACCTGCTCCCAATCTAAAAGTTTGTGGGTTATTTCCCCACCAAGACATAGGCTATTAACCCCAAACGAGTTGCACAAAATGTATTTGAATTTAGTAACCCTGATATCCATAACTGTAAAATGAACTGCTGTAAGATGAGAGCACATGTGTTGGATTAATGCCAGCCTCTGGCCGGCTGTGGCTCCAAAATTACTTAATGAAGGAAGAGTGTTTTAGTAACATAGCAAAAACCACAGATTCAATCTCAAGAGTGGCATATGCCTTACTTTGTAATTTCTATATAAAATGTCCCATTTAAAAAAAAAAAAAAAAAGACTAAGCAGGAAATTATTTTTAGTAGGCATGTTACATCTGGTACAGCTAATCTCTTGCCAATTTCCCAGGAGCCTATTGTCCTGTAACATACACAAGTTCTACAGAAATTCAAATTAGAGATCTGTAAGTGAACTCTGAACTCCATCCAGCTTTGGAAGCCTGAGGTTTGTCACCAGATTGACATGCTTAATTCAGTGTCTCATTTTGGGTCTCCTTGGTTGTGTATGGAAGCTTTCATTGCTTCTTTAAAGCAAAAGACTTCTCAGATGGATCAGATGGATTCTCTTAATGTTGCTGTAAACTGAGGGGTGATGAGAGGGAAAAAGCCTGGTGAAGAGCTGCTGGAGGGAAGAGAAGGATCATGAGTTATGTTTCTACAGCTGACACTTCAAATATGGTAGTGCTAATAGATCATGTTTCTTGAAAAAATTATATCACTCAAGGCATTTAAAGAACGCATTAAATGTGCAAATACGAGGAGCAGTGCCAGAAGAGTTCAACAGATATATGCCAATCACTTCGTGCACTATTAGGAATTAATGTTGCCCTTTTTCTGGATTTGTGTACAAGCAGTGGGGGAAAGAAAAAAATCTGAGGGCTTTAAATTTCCCCCAAAGCACAGGTAGAAGGAAAAATACAGATTCTTCTGTAAAACATAGACGTAGAGACAATTTAGTTACATCTCGTTGAAACAAAAGTAAAAATGATCAGTGGATCTTCTCAAGGGCTTGCAGATAGCAGAGTTCACTCTTTCCCCTGAATTCTTTACACTGAAATTTTGCCAGTTCTTCTAACTTCTGAAGGGAGATGGAGCAGTACATGGCACTGACATTTATCCATAAAAACTCATTCAAGCTTTTTTCGGTCTTTTCAGTAGGTGGCAGGAAGGCAGAATGCTTTCCTGTCAGTCACAAAATAGGAGTATTATGTTGTGCTGTACCAAAAACTCCTCCCAGTAGGTTAATTTTATCATTCACAAGAGACACATGAGGTGCCATCTGAAGACTGCCTTCTTATATATCTCAAAGTTCTGCATGTGTTGCTGAGCTTCCTAGAAACACATACAAGCACACATATAATCTGAATTAAATCAGTATTGCTCTTTCATCCTTAACTAAAGTATGTAGTCTGCATAATTGGCTTTTGATTCAGAGTTATCATTTGTTTTTCAGACACATGACACAGTGGATCTCACAGCAAAGAGCCTCAGACTTCTCACAGTGAAAGACAAATGGCTTAGACCCAATAGCTGCATTTCTTCCTATCTCTGAGTAGCTACACGGAAGAAGACCCTTGCCTAATGTCTCTGGTATGGCAATTTGGAGTGTAGTCCCTAGGAATCTCTGCATTTCCTTGTTTTGCTCTGTGACTTTGAGGTGCACTCCTGAGTCATGAAATATCCCACTACTTGGAATTCAGGTTCTACAATGTACCATATGTAGAATCGTTGATGCAGTTCTCAAGAGTACTGTGATTTGTTCACAGATTGTCACAAATGTAGACCCCCAAGAGCTAGCTGTTTATTTCAGGCTGCCCATATGCACAAGGGAAGCTACTGACAATATGTTACTTAAGCATTACTGACAGGGAGCCTTAGTCTTCAAATAGTAATGAAATATGAGTCATTCTGATTTGGAAATATAGAATCAGAAGCATTCATTTGTCTATGGAAAATGTCTACTCATACTTAGGAAATCAGTTATTATAATTAGAACTTTAAAAAAATTCAGGTATATTTTTCTGTTGTTTTGTTTGTTTGTTTGTTTGTTTTACTATGAATATTTCTGCATCCAAATAATTAACTGCCTATCCACGTTCTAAATTAAGAACCCAAACATTGTTATCTTATCAGCCATATGGTACATCATCACACATAATCCTTCCTAGCTCAAAGATAAGTCTGTGTGTATTTATTTAGAAGTCCAATCAGAATTCCGCTTTTGCCACTTCATGTGGGAAGAACAACTAAAAGTGGAGTGTTTGGTTAATCTTTAGTTCATTGATAATAAATACATCCCTTATGTTAATTGTTGACTAACTTTGGGTCTCCTGACATATCTATCCAACTTAGGGCTTTTAAAATATGATGTGTTCATCTTCCTGCCGTATGTCTGCTAGAATAATTCCACATGTGTCAACTGCAATACACAAAATACATATGATCAAATGGATTTCTGATGGCCATTTTCCAGGCAGTTCTGCATAAAACACCACCACTTTGAAAAACAAAGTGAAAACCTTTAGTTTTTTGAATTATACTTTCTGATAGACATCTGCTTTTCAAGTTCTTTACATCTTCTTTATCCCAATTAACCCAAACACTCATACATTTCACGAAGATTGTCACACTTCTCTTGATATTTGACAACTGTAAGAAGAAAATTTAGCTTCTTTTACATTTATATTAACTCTTATCTGTTAGGAATTTACTTTTCCTCTCTACTTTCTAAGCTTATTTAACGAACTCATGATGAGTATGGCTTAAATTTTGGGAATGTTAAAGTATACTTCAAAGATGAAAACACTGTATTTCAGGAATCTTTGCCATACTTATGTTGAACTTCAAGTATGTTGGAAAAAAATAATGTGAAAAAGAAAAACAAACAAAACCTTTTCAATGTGATGATCAAATTAACAATACTCTACTGTGATTTTGAATATTCTCAAATTTAAACCATGTGACTTTCACTTAGTGATGAAAACTGCTAACAAATTTGTGATGTAGAACTCTCAAATCTGTGACAGAAGAGCTGTTTGAATGCGTTCCAGTTGTAAATATATATATATATACATATATTTCCCATTTGGAGAAACAAACACAGAGATGGTTACAGTCTTCATGAACAGACATTAACATTCCCTCTTGTATCTTTATAGTCCTCATATAAAGAAGGGAAAGACAACACACTGACTCATGGACAGCTTTACTAGAATACTGAATAAATGGACAACAGTCCACTTTTCTATGTAAATTAATGCAGTCTCTGAGACATCTCCCATTTATATGCCTGGTGAAAAACTAAGCTTCTATTCTGACCCAGACTTAGATTTGATCACTGCTATATATTATTTGGTCTGGGTTCCAGGTCAAAACAGCAACTCCTTTCTTTAGCAAATAAGAAGAGTCCTTAAAACAGATGAAAGTGTCCACAGAATTTTTTCCTCATAAGTAATTACCACTGAGATAATAAGAATCTACAACTGCCAAAGTCAATTCTCATCTGTTTCAGCAAATTTGAATGGTTCGATCCAAGAAGCAAACTGGAATGAATATTGTTTTCCCAGACATTCTGCATTCTGATTTACATATCTGTGAATCAAGGGATGACAAGCTCAAATTACTGTTAGAATCTTTTAGTAGCAAGCAGTTTAGCTACCTGCAGGCTTACTGAGTAGTTATGTTTATTTTTCATTTTCAGAAATATACAAATTATGGAAAGAATTTTGAGCAATATTCATGACTGATGCACTATCATGGAAATATTTTATGATATATACTCACAGTTTCATATCTTATCAATTTAGAGTTCTCTTAGAAAAAGAAACAAACTTGCAAAAGGTAAAATAATACCCTAGGTGATCATAGAATAGCCAACAGTATCCTGGTCTGCATCAAATATGAGTGGCTACCAGGGAGAGGGATGGGATTTTCTCCCTGTACTCTGCCCGTGTGAGATTCCATCTGGAATAATGCGTGCAGATCTGGGGACCTCAGTACAGGAGAGATGTGGAGCTGTTGGAGATGGTTGAGAGGAGGGCCACAAAGATGATCAAAAAGCTGGAGCACCTCTCCTGTGAAGAAATGTTGAAGGAGTTGTTTAGCTTGCGGGCGAAAAGGCTCTGGTGAAACCTGGTTGCGGCCTTCCAGTACTTGAAGAGAGCTTACAAGCAAGAGGGGGACTGACTTTTTTCATTATGTGACAGGACAAGGGGAAATGCTTTAAACTAAAAGAGGAGAGATTTAGGTTAGATGTTAGGAAGAAATTTTTTACTCAGAGGGCAGGAAGTCCCAGAGAAGTTGTTTATGCGGCAACCCTGTAGTCATTCAAGGCCGAGCTAAATGGGGCCGAGGGCAGCCTGACCTGGTGGGTGGCAGCCCTGCCCACAGCAGGGTGTTAGAACTAGATGATCTTTAAGGTATCCTCCAAAGGAAGCCATTCCATGATTCTACAATAGATTAAGTCTACAGTGACAAATAATGAAGACTACTAAGTCACAGATTCACTGAAAAACAGATCAAAATAGTGACCTCAGAGTCAAATTTTTAAGAAAAATCCTAATGTGTGTTTTGATGGAAATAATCACTCACAGGAATGTTTACCAGCTCTAATTTGTTCCCACATGAGCAAATGAAGTTTCAAAAGATGAATTTTGTTTGCACTAATGCAAAATATGTAGATAGCTGTTGGTAAGTGAAAAGGGAAGGGAATTCCTCTGGGATTGCTCTGTAAATAAGTGCTCAGCTAAAAGGATTTTTTTAAATGTACATAAATAGATATAAATAAAAATAAAGCACTCTCATCTGTACATGAGAAAAGTGAATTTATAATGCAGGACAGTATGTTTTCAATTGGAAATTTGAAAAGACATGAAAGTAGTAAGACAAAATTTTTTGAGAAAGTCTTTCTGAAAAAAAAAAACAACACACAATATTACAATAGTTACTGAATAAAAACAAAAGAAAACAAAAAGCTCTTAAAGACTCTTGTAGGCTCATGGGACCAGACAAATGAGTTTGAAGTAATCTCTCTAATCCCAAAACACATGTAGTGCTGGTGGTGGGTCTTCACTAGCACCTGTTTCACTCCATAGATACACTCCTTTTAGTCTGCACTTCATCTTAATGCAAACACAGCCTTCCTCTCTCTTCCTTACCCTCTTCTGGAAAAGAAACAGGGGGAAAAAAAAAAAAAAAGGAAAAAAGCTGTCTTAGAAATAGAGATTTCCAGATTTCCATTTTCAGGTAACAACAGCTTTGGCAAAATGAGGTATATAAAATGCTTGTTTACTTACTTACAATACATTTCATTTGAAAAGAACAAAAATAATGTTTTTGTTTAAAGAGTCTGCCTAGACAGTGTCTATTTTCTCCACCTACTCCTTGTGAAGCTTAGATGGGACATGGTACTGCTATTGTTAGAATGAGTGTTGTGTTGTCATGCAGCTCTTCCAACATCAGATGGGCAGAGGAATAGTTTCTGCACTGGTCTTCCCTACATTTTTCATATCCCTCCTGTTCTTCCTCATTTCCCACAGTAATTTTGTTTATGAGATAGATATCTCAGATCTCAACAAAATTGTACATATATATAAATAAAAAGAGAAATCACATACAAACAGAAGGGTGTAAGTGTTGGGTTTTTTTTTTCTTTGTCTCAAAAGCATGCATAGTACTTGACAAAGTTAGTGTAAATAATTACACTTATCAAAAACACTCTGGAGACTGAAGTCTTGTTTCTCCTTTGTTTGTGTGTTTTTACTCTGTAGTTACATATATCACTTTTGCTAAGGAAGGAGACTGCATATCTCTCCACTCATTAAAAGATAAAAACAACCCTTTTAAGACTGTTACTACTCTATATCTGCTGACCATACTTTCTGTTGCAAATGCAATATAAAATTCATATCAGAAACTGTTCAGTGTGTACAATTTCTCTTTTACATGTTTTTTTTTAATTCATAAATCAAGACTGGATTACTAGTGCATACTTATGCCCTTTTTTGGTTGTATTTTTTATTTTTGTTATGCATTTCAAAGAAATAACTCCTAACAAACAAGCAAATCTTATTTCCTTGAATGCTGCTATTTACCTCCTGTTTCTCAAATAACAGAGAAGCACAACTGTGAAAGTATCTATAAAGCTGCCTTGACACAGTCATCCTGCAGATCAATGTAGCAGCTTTAAAATGGATCTTGTCATGTGTCTATTAAAGTTTCAAGAATTTGTGTTGAGACTATTTTGAAGTTTACATATCTGAAAAAGTATGAAAATCATATTCAAATATTCCCAAAATGTCCAAATGTATCTAAAATTTTGCAATCAACATGGCAGTGGTAAAAATACTAAGAAATTAATCCAGGTCACTTAGCCAACAATATTCAATTCTGTTCCTGCATCTAAGCAAGATCACTTTGATTTAAGTCCAACTCCCAGAATGTTCAATTTTTATTAATTTCATACTACCTCAGAATAGCAATGCACCATTTACTTATACACTTTAAATAAGGCACTTCAAAGAAACAATTCATCTCTTTCTTCCCACTGACTACAGTGAAAATCCAGACTCTGATATAAAAGGACTCAATTCAGTCAGATGAATAACACCTTTCATTTCAGCAAATGACTTGGTGTCCTGATGCCACATGGAATGTATTGTGCACCAGGATTCTGGGATCTGACCCATCAGCTTCTGTGGCCAAAGAAGACTTCATAAAACAGAATAGTTGTCATTGAGTCACCTCAATAAGAGAAAATAAAAAGATATAGCAGATCTGCATATATATTGTTTTTCTTTTTGCAAGTACATGATAAATTCTGTTGATGTGTCATAAAAAAAGTAACACATCTAGCACCTGCTGGCCTTGACGCTTCAACTAATTGCACCGTTAGCAGGCTGCTGCTGACTTCAAAGGCTGATGATTAAGCAGGCTGTGGTGGGCTGGCTCAGTAGAGGGAAGAAGAATACTGGATATAGGCAATTAGTAAATGTTTTCGCTGTCACCGAAGAGAGTAGTAGATGAAAATTACTTTGTATTATACTATATCATATTGATTTTACAATGAACAGTATGGAGATACTGTTTTCATGTTACTTTTGTGGGTTTGTTGTTTTTTTTTTTAGCAGGCAATAGTGTTAATTCTCATTGTCTTTTGACTGAATCAATGCTGGATGTTAGAGTAGCTTTTAGGCCCCATGATAACATTTGCTAAATACCTTAAGGCTATTCTGCTCTTCATTTTTATTTTTTTTTTAACTGATTAAATTTTGATTTGGCAAAAATCTGAGAATTCCAAATGACCACAATGTAATAAATCTCAAAAAAGCAATGAACTGGGGAAGGCTGTAGGCTTGACTGCTTTCATCAAAAAGCAAACCAAACATAGTCTACTCCCGATCCAAAAAGATATGGTAGATTTAAAGTTCTGAGAAGATCTAAAGCACAGATTTAGAACCTTGCCAATTAAATTATTTTAACATAGAAAGGATTTAAAAGCTAGGTTTTTACAAGGGCATTTCAACTTGTAAACATAAGAGCAAATCAAATGCTATTCAGGTATTCTCACATAAGCTTCCTTTGATTGGCAAATCAGGAAAGGTTATCCTGCTTTTACTCACACTATCAAAGTGATAGAAAATATTTAACCAGCTACCTATTAAATCTCCAGTTATTTTGGGGACACTGATTTCTGGAATATCCTACCTGTTTCATATAGTAACCTGCATTCTTGCCCTATGATATGATAGATGTATATTCTATTCTATGCATCAACTGCCAAAAATTTGACTGAGTTTTTCGTGTTAGAGCGCTGTGTACATTTGAGCTTTATTGAAGTGGAAGCAAACAGCAAATACATCATGGTAAGATGTCATGGGAAAAAGGCAAACAAACAAACAAGCAACAACACAAAACAAAGAAACAAACAAAAATAGAACCCATCTTGGGTTTACTTGACAAAAACAGTTTTGAATACAGCTATGATGGTAATGATCTACTTCATTTTCCTGTCCCATCTGATGCAGTACCTTCTGAAGTCCTGGAAAAATGCCAGATGATAGTAGAAGCGTGTCAGTGGGAGAGATGCAGAGAGAGAAAACTGTTTTGTTCAACAATTAAATTCTTGTTCACATTAGAAATACTGTATTCAGCAAGTCCTTGACCAGATAAAAAATTTCTGCTAGAGTACTTGCAGAAATGCTCATTTTTTTCAGAATATACCAGAATATTTAGCCTCCGCAAGTAGTGATTAGAAGGAAAAAAAGATATGGAAAGATTGTGCTGAAGAAAGAATTTCAGGGGAAATCTGCAATTTGTAAATAAAAGCCTTTTTTCACTTTGGTGGAAAAATTGATCTGTTATCTTCAGACAATGTAGTTCAGGTATAGTGTCCATAGGAGAAGAGTATGTGGAGGCATGAGGAAGTTAAATAGGTCTTCCATCTATCATTTTTTTGCTTCATCTTACAATGAAAACTGGTAAACAGGAAATGTGGTGATGACTAAGCTGTTTGTGAGAGAGTACTTTAAATTAAGGGATTATAGGTTTTATTTCCAAATCTGTCAGGTCGCAAAACTGCTTTTAGGAAGCACCTAAAAGCACCTAAAAGTTTTTATTGTCAGTTTTGAAACAATGAAATTATCAAGGGCTAATGAAACTGTCTACATAATGCATCTCGGTATAAATTGTACAAACTCAAAGGCAGAACAATCAGTTACTACTGAATGTTATGGGAGTTATGATAAGTTATGTGCTAATTTTTCAAAAAAAAAAAAAAAGCCAAATGCAAATTCAAGGAATAATTGATTCTTTCTTTCTAATTAGTCTTGGCTACATAATTTAATGTTAAAACATAGCTGTTCAGGATCATAATCTAATGTTAAAACATAGCTGTTTAGGAATATTTTTTGCTGATTTATGTCCAGTCTATTCTTGGAAAAGAAACACTGAGACAATTTGTTTGTGCACGGGCACTTCCTTTTGCATCATCTTTGAACATAGAATCACAGAAAGGTTGAGTTTGGAAGGGACCTCTTGAGGTCATCTTGTCTGACTCCCTCTTCTTGATGTGTGCCAGTTATCCAGGACCATGTCCAGACATATCTCCAATGGAGGAGAGTCTGCAGACTCTCATGGCAAACTGTGTCAGTGTTCGATCACCCATTTTTTGATATTCAGACAAATCCTCTTTGATATAATTTTGTTCCTTACCTCTTTTATTCCTCATTTAAATATTTAAATAAAATATTTTGGAAGAGGAAAAAAGGAAGAAAAATCCCTCAGAATTTTTGAAGCGAGAGTTTTCAAACAAATATTAAATATTTATTCTTTATTGTAGACCAGCGCATCAACAGCTCTGCCTTCTTCACCAGCACTGTAAGATTTTCACTTTCAGATTATCTATTGAAATATGTAACTCTGAGCATTGTAGAGCTAGAAAACCTTAGAATTAATTTATATTGTAGATTTAAATGGCATGAAAAATACTGAATTTCAAGCATATTGCAAGTACAGTTCCCTGATGCCTGATGAGACACACAGGTTTCAGTGTGTCCCTAATGTAACTCCCGTGACATCAAACAAGTTAAGATAAGGGTTAGTTTAATCCATTTAACAATATTGCTTAAATTGAAACAGAAAAGAAACAAACAAAAAGATTTATATAAGCAACTCATAGAAACCCTATGCAAAGAAGACATTTAAGAGCAATAACATTCCTGAAATAATTGCATATCTGAAAGATTTACTAAACTTCTGCAAAAATCTTTATTTAACATTTATGTCAAGCGTACTAGAGTACTGATGAAACAAGCACAAGTTAAACCAGATGCAGATGACTCTTTCTTGGAGTTAAGATTAAATGTAAATGAAATCGGAAGTGTTTTCTCCAAAGTAGCTTCTTTTGAAGCTCTCCTTGGATTTGATCACTGCAACAGCATTAAAAATTATTTGTAGGATTTTCTCAAGCCAAATACTTTGAAGAGTCTGTATTTTGGAGAAAATGAGTCTAAAGAAATATTTTTTCCCATGACTACCTGAGGCAAAAGTTGATGGGAAGCTCTGGATAAATGTATATTTGTAATAATATCACATATCCTTTCAGTTTGCTCCAGAAGTTAGGCAATATTGCTTTCACATATTATAGATATCACTGAAGAAACCAAAGTTATCTATTTATATTAAGTAGAGTTTTTCCTAAAGCCTTCACCAGGCAAAAAAAAAAGGCACTAATCCAGAGAAAAAAAAAGAGAAAAAAGAAGAAAGAAATGGGAGATTTCAAGAAAAAAGTGTGATTAATCTTCTTTTTCAGATAATTCCTTGAGTTGCACAGTTGTGGTCATATCTGCTTCGCAAATACTTATCCATGCCTGGGTAGACATAAGAGGAATATAGCTATGCATTTAACAGGAACATATGTTTCAAATGTTTTACATATGTAATTTCATTTCTATGTGTAAATTTTCATTCATTATTTTTTATGCAAAATAGTTGTTTGAAAAAGAAAAATGCTTAATATTCCTGGATTCCAGTACTGAAATACAGGCAGACAGAAAGATGAAGTGCCATTTTCTCCTCCATAAATTGATAATAAATAATTCCCTCATGTATGGTAATGATAACTCAAAATCGTTTTGTCTGACAGCTTTTTTCATATTCTGTGTGTAAGGAAGGACAGTTCCTTGTCCTTTAAACATAAGGCCAGAAGGTTTTTCTGGATCAGAGATTAATTCCCAGCTCTTAAGACAACTACAAAATAAGGCACAAACAAATGAAAAGGGAAAATATTACGTACATTTTAAAATAGTGTCTTGCATCTGGATTTTATATTGAGAATCTCTGGTGTCTCACTCTCCCTAACATACTTAGTCCTACTTAATTTTCAGAATCTTTATCAGGGAATCCATGAACACAACGGACATTAAAAATCTTGCCCTCAAAACTCTGGGCACACTGGCAGAGACTGAAACAAGAAGCTGCATACCTGTGCTTCTTGCTGTTGCTGCATTGCTATGAGTTCCACAAGTAGTTTGTTATTGGTGGTGCCAGTCCCTATCGGCCCCGAGGTCTCGGCACACAGCTGAGGCTCCACATGGAGCATGTCACTCCCTGCCACCTTGCAAACAGGTGGCAGACTGTGTTCCTGCTGCAGTGAGCCCCCTGTCCTCTCCTACCCCTAGCAATACTACTGAAGAACTGGAGGGCGTGGGGCAGTGGCAAAAGCACTGTAACTCTCTCCACAAAAGGCATCCAGGTGATATTCACCAGACAGTGGTGGACCCCCTGCCCTGTCATTGCCAAGCAGAGCAAGGCAATTTGCAAGAGGAGGAGGAGGAGTGGAAACAGATACCGGCTCGGCGAAGTGGGCATCCCCCATCCCGACCATCCTCGGCTCCCCAGGTGCCTCTGTGAAATAGGTTTGAGGCCCTGGAACTCAAGGGAGAGGTGAGTGAGGGTGTGGAGGGAGGTCCACCTGTGAGGTTGCCTTGGGTGAAGCAGTCAACCCCATGCCTCAAGACTGCCTCCTCCCGGAAGGACAAAAGGGTGGTTGTCATAGGTGACTCCCTGCTGAGAGGAACGGAAGGCCCTATATGTTGGCCTGACCCTACCCGTAGGGAGGTGTGCTGCCTCCCTGGGGCACGGGTCAGGGACATTTCTAGGAAACTTCCTGGACTGATTTGCCCTTCTGATTATTACCCATTATTGATAGTTCAGGCTGGCACTGACGAAGTTGCTGAGAAAAGCTTGAGGACTATCAAGAAAGACTTCAGGAGACTGGGGTGGGGAGTTGAAGGAAGAGGTGTGCAGGTGTTTTTTTCTTCTATACCTTCAGTGGCAGGGAAGGATACAGAAAGGATCCAAAAAACCCACCTCATAAATAAATGGCTTTGAAGCTGGTGCAAACACAGGAATTTTGGTTTTTTTGACCATGGGACAATTTACTCGGCACCTGGCATGATGGCTGCAGATGGAAGTAGCCTGTCTCCAAGGGGTAAGAGGATCCTAGCCAAGGAACTGGCGGGACTCATTGAAAGGTCTTTAAACTAGGTATGAAGGGGGAAGGGGACAAAATGAGGGCCACTGGGGCTGAGTGGGTAGTTCAAGGCTCAAAACAAAGCTTGATGGGTGAAGAGGGTGGAATTCAAAGGAATGGAGAGGGGCAGGGGGATGCTGCTTCCCTAAAGTGTCTGTACACTAATGCGCACAGCATGGGAAATAAACAGGAAGAGCTGGAGATCTGCGTGTGGTCTCAAGGCCACGATCTCATTGCGATCATGGAGACGTGGTGGAACAGCTCTCATGACTGGAATGTTGTCATGGAGGGCTATGTGCTTTTTAGGAAAGATTGGCTGGTGAGGCGTGGTGATGGAGTTGCTCTTTATGTGAGAGAGCAGCTAGAATGTATTGAACTCCACCTGGGGGAGAGTGATGTAGCGGTGGAGAGCTTGTGGGTGAGAATCAAGGGGCAGGCTGGTATGGGTGACACTGTTGTGTGTGTGTACTACAGGCCCCCTGATCAGGCGGAGGAGGTTGATGAGGCCTTCCATAAGCAACTGGAAGTAGTGTCATGATCCCAGGCGCTGGTGCTTGTGGGGGACTTCAATTATCCAGATATTTGCTGGATAAGCAACATGGCTAGGCATGCGCAGTCCAGATGGTTCCTGCAATGTGTTGAAGACAACTTTCTGATGCAGGTGGTGGAGGGACCGACGAGGGGAGGGGTGTTACTGGACCTTATTCTCACTAATAAGGAAGGGCTTGTTAAGGAAGTAAAGGTCGGGGGCAGCTTGGGTTGTAGTGACCACGAGATGGTGGAGTTCAAGATCTTGAGTGGAAGAAGCAAAGCAAAAAGTAGGATTGCTACCCTGGACTTTAGGAGAGCCAACTTTGATCTCTTCCGGGACCTACTTGGAGCTATCCCGTGGGCTAGAGTGCTAGAAGGTAAGGCGGCCTGTGAGAGCTGGTTGGCATTTAAACAGCTCTTCTTCCAAGCTCAGGATCGGTGCGTCCCTGTGAGCAAGAAACCGGGAAATGGTGGCAGGAGACCTGTGTGGATGAGCAAGGAGCTCATGCACAAACTCAAAGGGAAGAAGAAGGTCCATGAAAGGTGGAAAAAGGGTCTGACCACTTGGGAAGAATATAGAAATACTGTCAGGGCCTGCAGGGATGCGACGAGGAAGGCTAAAGCCCGCCTGGAATTGAATCTGGCAAAGGTGATAAAGGATAATAAAAAAGGCTTTTTTAAGTATGTTAACAGTAAAAGGAAGACTAGGGAGAATGTGGGTCCCCTGCTAAGTGAGGGGGGTGTTCTGGTGATGGGGGATGCTGAGAAGGCGGAGATACTGAACGCCTTCTTTGCTTCTGTCTTCAGTGAAAAAGCTCTCCCTCAGGAATCCCAGACCCTGGAGGTTTCTGAGAGGGTCTGGGGAATGGAAGACTTCCCTTTAGTCAGGAAAGAGGCAGTCCGAGAGCGCCTAGGCAGCACCAATGTTCATAAATCCATGGGACCCGATGGGGTGCATCCACGGGTGCTGAGGGAGCTGGCGGAGGTGATTGCTGAACCGCTCTCTATCATCTTTGAGAGGTCTTGGCAAATGGGGGAGGTGCCTGAAGCTGGAGGATAGCCAATGTCACTCCGGTCTTCAAAAAGGGCATGAAGGAAGATCTAGGTAATTACAGGCCAGTCAGCCTCACCTCTGTCCCTGGAAAGTTGATGGAACAGCTTGTGCTGGATGCCATCTCCAGACAATTGGAAGAAAAGGAGGTTATCAGGAGTAGCCAGCATGGGCTCAACAGGGGGAGGTCATGCTTGACCAACCTGGTAGCCATCTATGATGTCGTCACTGGCTGGGTGGATGGGGGGAGAGCAGTGGATGGAGTCTTCCTTGTTTTCAGCAAGGCATTTGATACTGTCTCCCACGACATCCTTATAACAAAGCTGAGAAAGTGTGGGATAGATGAGTGGACAGTGAGGTGGGTTGAGAACTGACTGGCAGAGCACAGAGGGTCGTTGGTGGTGGTGCAGAGTCTGGTTGGAGACCTGTAACTATCGGTGTTCCTCAGAGGTCGGTGCTGGGTCCTGTCTTGTTCAACATCTTCATCCATGACCTTGATGAGGGGATAGTGGCCACCCTCAGCAAGTTTGCTGATGACACAAAGTTGGGAGGATTGGCTGACACACCTGAAGGCTGTGCTGCCATTCAGCGAGACCTGGACAGGCTGGAGAGCTGGGCGGTAAGAAACCAGATGAGGTTTAACAAAAGNCAAATGCAAATTCAAGGAATAATTGATTCTTTCTTTCTAATTAGTCTTGGCTACATAATTTAATGTTAAAACATAGCTGTTCAGGATCATAATCTAATGTTAAAACATAGCTGTTTAGGAATATTTTTTGCTGATTTATGTCCAGTCTATTCTTGGAAAAGAAACACTGAGACAATTTGTTTGTGCACGGGCACTTCCTTTTGCATCATCTTTGAACATAGAATCACAGAAAGGTTGAGTTTGGAAGGGACCTCTTGAGGTCATCTTGTCTGACTCCCTCTTCTTGATGTGTGCCAGTTATCCAGGACCATGTCCAGACATATCTCCAATGGAGGAGAGTCTGCAGACTCTCATGGCAAACTGTGTCAGTGTTCGATCACCCATTTTTTGATATTCAGACAAATCCTCTTTGATATAATTTTGTTCCTTACCTCTTTTATTCCTCATTTAAATATTTAAATAAAATATTTTGGAAGAGGAAAAAAGGAAGAAAAATCCCTCAGAATTTTTGAAGCGAGAGTTTTCAAACAAATATTAAATATTTATTCTTTATTGTAGACCAGCGCATCAACAGCTCTGCCTTCTTCACCAGCACTGTAAGATTTTCACTTTCAGATTATCTATTGAAATATGTAACTCTGAGCATTGTAGAGCTAGAAAACCTTAGAATTAATTTATATTGTAGATTTAAATGGCATGAAAAATACTGAATTTCAAGCATATTGCAAGTACAGTTCCCTGATGCCTGATGAGACACACAGGTTTCAGTGTGTCCCTAATGTAACTCCCGTGACATCAAACAAGTTAAGATAAGGGTTAGTTTAATCCATTTAACAATATTGCTTAAATTGAAACAGAAAAGAAACAAACAAAAAGATTTATATAAGCAACTCATAGAAACCCTATGCAAAGAAGACATTTAAGAGCAATAACATTCCTGAAATAATTGCATATCTGAAAGATTTACTAAACTTCTGCAAAAATCTTTATTTAACATTTATGTCAAGCGTACTAGAGTACTGATGAAACAAGCACAAGTTAAACCAGATGCAGATGACTCTTTCTTGGAGTTAAGATTAAATGTAAATGAAATCGGAAGTGTTTTCTCCAAAGTAGCTTCTTTTGAAGCTCTCCTTGGATTTGATCACTGCAACAGCATTAAAAATTATTTGTAGGATTTTCTCAAGCCAAATACTTTGAAGAGTCTGTATTTTGGAGAAAATGAGTCTAAAGAAATATTTTTTCCCATGACTACCTGAGGCAAAAGTTGATGGGAAGCTCTGGATAAATGTATATTTGTAATAATATCACATATCCTTTCAGTTTGCTCCAGAAGTTAGGCAATATTGCTTTCACATATTATAGATATCACTGAAGAAACCAAAGTTATCTATTTATATTAAGTAGAGTTTTTCCTAAAGCCTTCACCAGGCAAAAAAAAAAGGCACTAATCCAGAGAAAAAAAAAGAGAAAAAAGAAGAAAGAAATGGGAGATTTCAAGAAAAAAGTGTGATTAATCTTCTTTTTCAGATAATTCCTTGAGTTGCACAGTTGTGGTCATATCTGCTTCGCAAATACTTATCTATGCCTGGGTAGACATAAGAGGAATATAGCTATGCATTTAACAGGAACATATGTTTCAAATGTTTTACATATGTAATTTCATTTCTATGTGTAAATTTTCATTCATTATTTTTTATGCAAAATAGTTGTTTGAAAAAGAAAAATGCTTAATATTCCTGGATTCCAGTACTGAAATACAGGCAGACAGAAAGATGAAGTGCCATTTTCTCCTCCATAAATTGATAATAAATAATTCCCTCATGTATGGTAATGATAACTCAAAATCGTTTTGTCTGACAGCTTTTTTCATATTCTGTGTGTAAGGAAGGACAGTTCCTTGTCCTTTAAACATAAGGCCAGAAGGTTTTTCTGGATCAGAGATTAATTCCCAGCTCTTAAGACAACTACAAAATAAGGCACAAACAAATGAAAAGGGAAAATATTACGTACATTTTAAAATAGTGTCTTGCATCTGGATTTTATATTGAGAATCTCTGGTGTCTCACTCTCCCTAACATACTTAGTCCTACTTAATTTTCAGAATCTTTATCAGGGAATCCATGAACACAACGGACATTAAAAATCTTGCCCTCAAAACTCTGGGCACACTGGCAGAGACTGAAACAAGAAGCTGCATACCTGTGCTTCTTGCTGTTGCTGCATTGCTATGAGTTCCACAAGTAGTTTGTTATTGGTGGTGCCAGTCCCTATCGGCCCCGAGGTCTCGGCACACAGCTGAGGCTCCACATGGAGCATGTCACTCCCTGCCACCTTGCAAACAGGTGGCAGACTGTGTTCCTGCTGCAGTGAGCCCCCTGTCCTCTCCTACCCCTAGCAATACTATTGAAGAACTGGAGGGCGTGGGGCAGTGGCAAAAGCACTGTAACTCTCTCCACAAAAGGCATCCAGGTGATATTCACCAGACAGTGGTGGACCCCCTGCCCTGTCATTGCCAAGCAGAGCAAGGCAATTTGCAAGAGGAGGAGGAGGAGTGGAAACAGATACCTGCTCGGCGAAGTGGGCATCCCCCATCCCGACCATCCTCGGCTCCCCAGGTGCCTCTGTGAAATAGGTTTGAGGCCCTGGAACTCAAGGGAGAGGTGAGTGAGGGTGTGGAGGGAGGTCCACCTGTGAGGTTGCCTTGGGTGAAGCAGTCAACCCCATGCCTCAAGACTGCCTCCTCCCGGAAGGACAAAAGGGTGGTTGTCATAGGTGACTCCCTGCTGAGAGGAACGGAAGGCCCTATATGTTGGCCTGACCCTACCCGTAGGGAGGTGTGCTGCCTCCCTGGGGCACGGGTCAGGGACATTTCTAGGAAACTTCCTGGACTGATTTGCCCTTCTGATTATTACCCATTATTGATAGTTCAGGCTGGCACTGACGAAGTTGCTGAGAAAAGCTTGAGGACTATCAAGAAAGACTTCAGGAGACTGGGGTGGGGAGTTGAAGGAAGAGGTGTGCAGGTGTTTTTTTCTTCTATACCTTCAGTGGCAGGGAAGGATACAGAAAGGATCCAAAAAACCCACCTCATAAATAAATGGCTTTGAAGCTGGTGCAAACACAGGAATTTTGGTTTTTTTGACCATGGGACAATTTACTCGGCACCTGGCATGATGGCTGCAGATGGAAGTAGCCTGTCTCCAAGGGGTAAGAGGATCCTAGCCAAGGAACTGGCGGGACTCATTGAAAGGTCTTTAAACTAGGTATGAAGGGGGAAGGGGACAAAATGAGGGCCACTGGGGCTGAGTGGGTAGTTCAAGGCTCAAAACAAAGCTTGATGGGTGAAGAGGGTGGAATTCAAAGGAATGGAGAGGGGCAGGGGGATGCTGCTTCCCTAAAGTGTCTGTACACTAATGCGCACAGCATGGGAAATAAACAGGAAGAGCTGGAGATCTGCGTGTGGTCTCAAGGCCACGATCTCATTGCGATCATGGAGACGTGGTGG
>JACDJE010000033.1:60212-219654 GCA_016647715.1 Pavo muticus | reverse complement strand
TTTTTTTTTTTTTTTTTTTTAATGAAAGAGCTGAAAATAAATATATTTTTCCTCATCCTTTTTTTTCCCTTGCAAAACAGGATTAAGAATATAAATATTATTCATCAGGTAGCATGACTGAGATCTTGTGAGCACATAGTCCATAGAGCATTACAGAGGTTAATCAGTGTTTCATGAGCCTGGGTTCACAGCTCACGGTATAAGGCTGTACTTTCCATGCAGATACATCTTCTCTATAGAAATTTGTTTTTCATGGCTTGTCATTTTTCTGGGAAAAGTAAAACTGCTATTTATATGAAGGCTCTGCAGAATATTCACTTCTCAAGCAAGCAGGCTGACTAACAGTAATTTTATTAGTTCCTTAAGATAATATGGGAGGTGTCTTTAGCTGTCTTTAAATGTAATACAAATTTTAGGTTCCTTGCTGCAATCATATTAACCTCCTTTCATAAGAAATATGTTAGTCTTTTCTAAGAAGGCAAGCTAAAATGTCTGCTTCGGGTGATGCTGCTCTCTGGGCCTGGAGAAACGTGTCATCTTGTTTAATAGCTTTGCCTGATACAAGGTAGATCTTATACATGTACATAAATCTCGGGCTATTTATATAGAAAGACCATTACTTTTTTTTCGCTCTGGTGGAAATTGAGCTATTCAGAGGAAGGTGGCTGCAAAAGAGATTGAGAACTTGGTCTGGTCAGGAAATTAAAGACTTCAGATTGTAGGAGAAAGAAAGTATTTATTTCCTATAAAATATACAACATGCCCCGCAACAGTTTGTGATGTGATGTGATGACTTATCTAACTGGCTAACTAATCCATCTGGCTTAGCTCTAGTTTTAATTGAACAGCTTTCATAAAAAGCTACTTAGACTGGAAAGAGAAAAGACAGGCTCGTGGGTCTTGCAGGTACTAAAGCTCTCAAAACATCAATGCATTTCGAAATCAATAGCATTATGTTAAATAAACAGCACATCACCACTATTAAACCACATAAAGAAGCATTTCTGTGAAGCTTTGCAAGACATCCCAGCCTCTGGATGATTCAAAAAGTAGCTCACTTTGTGCTCATAGATAAGATGAAAGAAATGTGTTGAGCAAGACCATGATAAAAATGCAGGTGGCTTGCACAATAGTTTATGCAACACTGATATTACTGCTCCTTGTGAGTATTCAGGAAAATTACTCTGAATGAAGCATAAGTTCACAGTATCCCATTTGGGGTTCCAATGTTTTCTTTTATTATTATTATAGTTTGAAATTCTGCTGCACTGTCAAAGGTGATATGTACTTCTGAAGACAAATGAGAATGCTAGTGATTGTGCTGCTGGGGTGCCTGCCTTTAGTAGTGATAAATGGTAGAAATGACCTGTCCTGCACTGTCATGACAAGACACTGCATCATCTCTGAATTATTTTGTTAACTTTGGAGAGGCGCCTGCCATCTTTCACCCAGAATTGATCTACGTGATGCTAAAAAATGGGTCTGCTGACAATATAATTTGATACTTTAAAATGACATCAGGTAGATAATGAAGATCCAGACTTTGCAACACAAAACAGTTAGAAGGTCTAGAAGAGGGAGCCTGTAGGACAGGACTATTTGGCAATCAGAGTGATACAAAGGCAATGCATTTTGACAGTAGTGAGCAAAGATGTTTTCTGCGATACATTAGTCTCTCGATTCTATTCCTAAGGTTAAAGGGCTACATTCTAGCCAGTTTCTGTGGAATTCGATCAGTGAAAAAAAAATAGTCGTCTTTTGGTTGCTTCCTTGAGTCTAACAAGACAGGTCTTTGAGGATCCTTATCACCCCTATCCTTAAATTAGTTTTCTGGAGTATTGAAAATTCACAGTGGACTCTATGCAAAGCCTTTTTTCAATTAATCTTTTTATAAAAGGGGTAAACACGTAGAAATGTTAAGCAAGGAATGTGCTAATTAGAGTATGGAATAGAAACATGATTCAAGAGATTTTAAGGAAGAAGAGGGAGAAAATTACTTGAGCACCATGTCAATATGTGATGTCCCGAAGTCCAAAAACAAGCAACAAAAAAAGTCTTTTAAAAGGGAAATAAATTACATTTATTTGGCCTTAAGATGGAAAAGAGCAACAGGAAGATCTAATGATAGAAACTGAAAAGCTGTCATTCAAATGAGAAGTCAAAACATATAATGAGCCAGCAGATATTTGGGGCAACTAAGAAACATCCTTATTATAAAATTTAATCTTAGTATAAGAATGGAGAGGAAAAGTATAGGCTTCAAAAATATTTTCCTTTACATTTATACACTTATATATTACATATGTAATACACTTACATATTTAATAATTTTTCCCCTTACATTTTTGAAGTGATAAACCTAATTCTAAATATTCTGGCACAAAGCTCTCAGAATATATATCTGGTCACTGCAAATACAGTGGCAAATTCCTTGAATGCCTATCACCCTAAAGGTTGTTGTGCTTCCAAGAATCTACAGAATGATCTATCACTAAATTGCAAAGGTTTCATTGTAAATTGAGTCATAAATTGTGAAGTTATGGGAAGACATCTTTCTTGTCAAGGAAATTGCCAAGAAACAAGGCAGTATGCAAGGAGTAGCTGAGATTCAGCACTAAAGGTAGAGGTCCGTGAGCTCCCATAAGACTGAGATAAGTCTTTTTCTATTCTTCATGCATGCACAAGATCAAAACTCAATGTAGAAAGCTCCACTATGCTGCTGCGTGTGATCTTAGGACAGAAGAAAAGGAAAAGCAGATTTTAAGAGACACACCCTTGCAGATTTCCTAAATGTCTTTCAGTGAACAATGTATTCTCCTTCTGCTCTATTTCAATGTTTAGAATCACTTTCTTAATGCTATACAAAGAAACCCCCTAAAGACAGCAGGAAAGTTTGTAAACAAAATGGAATGGCTCATTAAGCAAGACTGAAAAAGATAAACAGGATATGATACTGATGATTATAAGTACTTATCTGGTGCGTGGAATCAAGTCCCTCTCTAATCAGTTGTTAAATAATTGTACAAAAAAATGAAACAGCTATCATGAATGGAACTGTAACAAATTCTCTGCAGAACAGTTGATCATCCAACAAGACACTCATTAGGAAGGGCAAGGAATATTTTCAAGTCCCTAATCCAGTTCAGGGAGAATTTAGGTCACTTGTATTTCAGGAGACAACTGCCATCATTAGGCTTTTGATTATTCTGTGTTTTAAGTTATGAGATGTTCTCTCTCTTTTTTACCTGGAAATTCCATCATAGTCAGCATAGCTGGCGCATTACTGTAAACGTACGTAATAGTGGCTCCAAGTAAGAAACATTACCAAAAGAATGCTTTACTGATCACTTCTCATGGAGGATGTTATCATTATTTTCTCTCCCTGTTTTGACTATTTTTTACAGAAAGGATGTCCATGAATTGCGTTAGCACCCACGTTTTCTACTCTGTTAAAATGAAATGATAGCAATTACAAGGTTATTCCCCTTCCCTGAAATCAAACCATAGTGTGCTTAGTAAAGCAAAAGCAGCCTGTTCCTTCTGCTGTAAGTGCCCTGATAACAGGTTGGGACTTTTCAAATTTAAAAATTCCCTTGGCTTGCTAATGTGATGAAAGAAGTCATAAAACCAGGGGAAAATATTGTGAGGGCAAGTGCCAATGTAATAATTATCTATTCTGAGAAATACAAGTGAGCTCTCAAGACAACACACTC
This sequence comes from Pavo muticus, assembly GCA_016647715.1. Classification (NCBI taxonomy): domain Eukaryota; kingdom Metazoa; phylum Chordata; class Aves; order Galliformes; family Phasianidae; genus Pavo; species Pavo muticus. The sequence continues at coordinate 215,941 of JACDJE010000033.1, read as the reverse complement.
AGGATTGCTGGTGTGAGAAGGAAAAGCTAACTGGAAAAAAAACAGGCTGGGGCTAGAAAATAAAAATAACTCAAAAGAGCCAATGAAGAGCAAAGTGTCTGCGAAAGGCATTCAAGGGCAAGATGCAACCACACCAGAATGAACCAGAGCCTATCTCACCAGAGCTGTCAGCACTTCTAGCACAACAGGTAATCATCATAAAAAAACGTTAGATAGATCAATACCATAGTTCAGTGAATCAACTTTCCATCTAACTCTCTCACACCAAGCCCACTCATCATTGCTAGTGTTAATCCTCTCTAGTCAAAACACATCATCTAGAAGCCAAACAGTCAAAAGAGCACTGTCTCAGCCATTAGACTTGGTAAAACCTTGCCAAGGACACCTAAATCAAATGCTAACTTCCACAGACTGTGTCTCTACATCCCAAAGTCACTGAATGCACTATCAGAGAAGTTCTGGCTACAGTACCATTTCAGTTTTTGTACTGCTGGTATTCCAGCTCATGCACGTATATTTCATTCAGCTAAGCAGCATAATACTAGAAAATGTAAGTTCCTCTTCTGAGTTCCCTTTTTTTACAACTAAACCTCTCCAAAACAGACAGAACTCACAGAACACAAACCAGACAGAGAATCTGGATCAGCCAACAATTTTAGTGTATAAGACAGGATCTTATTGATCTCACAAATGTAATAATGAGGTATTTGGGTAGTTTAAATTATCAGAATCTTTTTTTGTCACTGTAGACTGATAAATTCCTACTCACTTTCCTAAAATGTATGTCTGATGAACATAATCTTAGCAGCTGCTAAACATCTGCCTTTTTCTAAAGACCATATTTCTGACGGTTTTTATGTTGAGCTTCAGAGATAATTTTGCTTAAAGCTTCCTTTTCACTAACTAAACACAACTTGTTAGTTGGTTAGATTCAGCCATACCTGGTGCCCTTGGAAAGACCTACTGTAAGGGAGAGGAGCAGCACTGTCTTCTCCTCTTTTCACAGATCAATAGAAATTCTTAATGAAAAGCAATGCCTAGTATTCTTCCATAATTATGCTCTATAGTTGGTTTGTTCACTTCTCCAGACAAATGTACATTATGCAGCTACATCTGTAAGAATACTGAAGACAGTTAAACCTTTTCTCTCAATCTCATTTTCTAAGGAAGGATTATTTTTTCTCCCTTCTAATAACTCATTTTTTAACACATAAGAGTGTATATTTCTGTGAATTAATAGACAATTTGTCTCCTGTTGGGATATATTCAAATGAAACCTGCCGTGATTTATTTTGGAGTTGATTTATTTGATTGTCTTGCAAAGGGAGTTTGATTTTTTACTTTGTAACAAATGCACAACATCTTTCTGCCATCTTTATCTTGTAGTTGTCTATAAGACTCCAAAACATTCCTCCGTGAAGTAACCTTAGAATGTTCTAAAAATAATTTTCATGCAGTTAACACTATTTCACTGAATTTTCCCCCCTGATAATGAACCAAGTATATTTCAAAATACATGAGACAGATATGCAATTTCCTTCATAATTCACCTATGATATACCACCCAGAAATTTTTCCACTGCATGGAATTAAATCCATACCTTTTAAGTCTGATTTTCCTCCTAAGATGAATGAACATGCTCCATATGTAGGAAGAGCTGAATGATTCTATTTTTCCATATATGCTTTCTCTCCAGTTCCCCAATCAACATGACATATATATTAGGGCTTTATCAGATGCCAAAAAGGAATAAGTGTGTGTGTATGTGCAGCTGGTGAGCAGTGATTAATGAACATGATGATTATGGTCCTTGGTATTTTGGGGATTCTCACCTCCCTCTCAGATCTAGAATAGATAATAAATGCAGTACACAGCTGCACACTGCAATTTAGATGTCTTCTGCCTACAGTTCTGTGATCTGATTATCAAAGGCACAGTTATCTCTAAGTCCTGCAGACTTCTTTGTAAAATTTAGATGCTCAGAAAATATTTTACGTCAGGTGTCTCTTTCCATGGTTTTCTCAAATTCAGCCATTTACACTATTGTTTTTTCATAATTATGGATGATTCTGCATTATAACATGATTAGAAAAATTAGATAGGGCACAGCTGAAATTGATAAAAATTGTGTACAATCAGAAGCTGTAACAGATAGGCAAAAGAACTCCTGAGTGCTGCAATGGCTGAAAATATCAAATAGGAAAAGTGAATTCAGACTCCTTCAGGTAAAAAAGAGAATTAAACCTAGTCCCCATGCCTATTAAAGCATCATCCATTGGATTAAAAATGGATATAACTTTCTTCTCTACAGCAATGTGGTAAATAGAAAAATTTTTTATTGAGTTTAATTATTTAATGAGTGTCATGTGAAAACAATTCCAGGATAACAAATTAGGGCAGAAACAGCTTTTTATTTTTTCCTCAAAATCTTGTATTGCTGAGAATTATTTCAGAAAACCCATGTTTCAGAGATCTGACAGCTGAGATCTGTATTAGACAAGGGTCATCTGAGGACAGACTGCTCTGTTTAAATGATTCTTGCAGAAACGGCAGAAAATATCTGATTGGTATACGGTCTGTTTTCTCCAATTCTTCAAAAATTTTAGTTTTCCCTTATATGATCAGATCATACATATGCATGTAGTAAAAGGCAATGTAAGTTCATAACTTCAGTTATAAAAATAATGGTTTGTTCTCTTTCTTCTGATAGCAGCTTTCTGTTATCAACAATTTAGTTAAGCAGCAGCAGGTATTTGAAAATTTGCAAGCTGACTTTTTAACATATGAGATTTAGAGATATGCCATCTGGGTATTTTCTATACCAAATATGTTTTGCTCTCTGGCCCTGGAGTAGCACATAGACAATCCAGCCTTCCAGAAAGCTCATCCCACTCAGCAAAGCTCAGCTCTTGGAATACACCAGACCCCAAAGCCTATCACCGGGCACTGACATGAACAGTGGACAGATACTGCTTTCTGCCTCAGCTTCCCTCCAAGGACAGCTGCACATTTATTCACTATAAAAACTCCAGTACTTAAAACTTATGTTAAAACTCAGCGTTCTTCCTTAATAGCCTGTAAGCAGCTCCAGAACACCATCACCATCATCTTCTCTAAGAGCTTGATTTGAGAATGAAACTCCTTGGGGATGTGGTCACTATCTCGATTCCCCACCTCGGCAGCAAAGTCTATCTAATGTGCCTGTGGGTTTTTGTGCAAGGTACATTGCTTATGCTTGTATGCAACTATAGCATACCTGTTATTACAATTGATAAATCTGTAGTTTTAATACTAATACTGATATAATCAAAGTTAAGTCACTTGACAACACTTTTAATTACTCCATCTACTATTACAAGAAAATTAAATAATGGCAAGTTTCTAACACCAAAAGCATTGTTTTTCTTCCAATATCATGTACATCCCTAATTTCCTTTGAAAGAATTAAATAAATTTTAAAAATGAGTATAGCTGTATACAGTTTTGGAGAGTCCTATCAAAATAAATATAACATATCTAAATAAATAAAAATGAGACAGGAGTTGTACTCCATGATCCTTGCAGGTCCCTCTAAACTCTCGATATTCTGTGATTCAGTTTATGTTTATTTTTTCTATACGACATCAAAGAACTGTTGTACAGTGTATTTATCAATTACTTTATTTTTTTATTTTCTATTTAAGACCTGTGTTTGCATATGGGTGCCAAGCTTACAAGGGATCGGCTTGGATTTTGTACTTATATATGTCTACTTTGGGCTCATATAGTTGCCATAAGTAATATCTTCAGGCTTTTAAAGAAATGTTCTCACTTTAACAGCGTACTGAGCTGTCTTGTTGCATAAACAGAAATAGAGTGCCCTTTAATAGTTTAAATGAAATATTTGCTTGTTCATCATAGAGACAGATGTCCAAGAGAAAGAATATCATTAACTTTTGGAAGATTTAACTAATACTTTTATTATTATGAACACGTTCCTTGATTAAAATGAAAAATTACGAGATAAAAACATGTATATTGCAAGAAGTCACAAAAATAAAAGACAACATTTCTAGAGATGATGTTAAATAGAATGGATTAATTATATAAACTTAATTATAATTAAGTACACATATATAGCATATTTTAATATAGAATTAGTTAAAATAATTATTATGAAAATAAATATATATGGAGAGATAGATCCTTCTGTGATATTTCAGTTACAAATATCTTGTGCTTGAGCTCGTTGTGACTGTGCATGCTATCTCCCAAGAGAAGATTGTAAATTATAGGTGGGTGAAGATGCTAAGTTAAAAATGTTTCACTTGATTTACCATAGCCATGAGCCAAACAGGAGGGATGTGGAAGGAAAATTTAGACATAACAGTGTCCAAATTTTGAAGTTATCTCGTGAGCATTTCCAATCAACTCAGCAGAGAGTAAGGCACCTCTTTTTCCATGACAGATATCCATGCAGTAGTTCCTTGGTCAGAAGCATATCAGAATGGAGAACTTATTATCATCATACTTACCCCATCTTGGTCAACCACAAAGGAATTTTCAAGAAACAAGCTCAAGAAATCTATCCAGCCTGTACTGAACTTACACAAGTACTATGTGTATTTTTCACTTCTCAGAATTTGAACTAAGTTGAGAACAGAAAATGGATGAGAACAGAGTTCTACTTAATACAGAGCTGCCAGAGTCCAGCACCCTCTGAGCAGGCTTTTTAGATGTTTCATACCTCAAAGGTTTAATGTTAATAACAAACTTATAACCCTAACCCTAATAACAAACTTGCATATTTGAAGTGATTTGAAATTGCATGGGATTTTGATTTAGCAGAGTCATACTGCAATGAGGTGGTCCCTGTCATAGCTTAGAATGAGCACATGCTCACTCTATACACAATTTATATTTGTATTTACAAGACTGATCACACAGATCAACATGAATAGACCAACGTACCCATCACATACATGAACACAAAGAGCACCAATAGCCTGTAGTGTACTGGTGCACTGATCAACCCCTACTTTCACACAACTAGCCCTTTTTCAGTGTATTCATCTTAGCTGCAGTAGCAGCTAACCCCAAACAAAAATTAGCTGCCACTCTTCTTTAAGCCTGCATATAAGTCAAAATAATAACATATATAGACGTAAAATGTCTTAACTTGGTCAGCTGACATTTGCTGAAAGCTAACATTTGCAAACTGACCTGCTAAGGGAACAAAAGAATATCATACAGTACACTGTGACCATTTTATGTTTTCTGAAGCTAAGCAGAGCAGGGCAATTTTGAAAATAGACATCTAGTGGAACTTTTGATACATTTAGTTCACTTACATTTGAAACACACTTGGAAAGCAAGAGCTGCAAGCCAAATGAGAAGTCAGTAAATTAATTTTGTTTCCTGTATTACTTACAATCTCTTTTAGTCATCTGGCCAAAAACTATTTCTTTATATCATTATAAATTTAGCATGAGAGGCACGTAGGTAAACAGAATTTAGGAGAGGCTGAGCTAACAAAATTTATTAAAAAATGTGAATTACTTTAACAAATTCCAGTGAATACACATAAATATTGAGTCTTAGTGTAGTATCTGGAAAATTTACTCTAGTTGATGCATAGCAGCCACTGTTTGCTGAATCTAAAGAAATTCAAGCATTCCTACATGACTGTTTTCTATAAAAAAACTGTACAGATTGTCATGTGAATGAACTGGGCAAATATTTCTTGAGCAGAGAGATTGAATTCCATCCAGAACATCATCTGTAACGATGCTACTATATGAATCAGCATCACTTCCCTCATTTTTGGAAACTTTTTAAGGTGTTGGCTGTTGATCATAGTATTTATTATCCATATATGCAAGGTTAAATATATTTTTCTTATAGAAAACCATTAGCAAACATGGGGCTAAAAAATGGCTAGTGCTCAAGAGATGTCATCAGGAACACTTTTTATGGCCACGTATTTCAAATTTCTTGATGAAATACTGCAGGAGGAGCAAAGAAGTAGAATGCAGATGTGGAGATGGAATCATGCGTTTAATGGCAACATACGATAATAAAATTATGGTCACTGTCTGTGTAGGATGTAATTATTGAAAAACGGACATTTGCTTTCATCTTCACTGCCAATAGTCTCTAAACCAAACTGCAGATAACACTCACATGCTTTACTTTATAGTCATCTACTAAAAAATTCAGATTACTAGTATTTTATCAGACTTCTTCTGAGTGGAAGAAGAATTTTCTCAAGACACAAAATAAAAAAATAAATCTTTAATATTGTGTGTATCCCATAGCTCAGCTCATACCAAGAACCTGTGTACTAAGTCAGCCAACTTACATAGCGTGATAAATAGTAACAGTGGTGCAGCAGAATCACCTCAGTCATTATTGCATTCATAAATACCTTATTCTTAAATATTTCTTTAATTGATAATGAAGCCTCAGGATAATTAAGCACTGGTACAAGTTGTCCAGAAAGGCTGTGCAGCCTCTGTCCTTGGAGGTCTACAGGACATTTGTAGGTAAAGACCTCTCAGGTCAGTGTCTTTAATCAGCAGAATGGACTAAATATCCCTAAGGTCCCTTCCAACCTGAATTAGTCAGGGACTGGAGGTCACTGAATTAGTTAAATATTTTCAGTGTTTCAGAGGAGGAGCACACCTCTACTGCTTTTGCTTTCTAATAGATCTGATATAGAAGAATTCTAAAAAAAAATCTCTCCATGTGAAAGAAAATGGTTTGGAGAATTGTCAGCAATTATTTAACTAATGTTTATTTTTGATAACTTGTGCCAATCAAGAATTTGTATTATTCTGGTATTTGGGAGTAAAATATGAATCCAGATCTGAGGGTTTTATTGGTTAAGTATTTTCTGGCCCAAGCTTCTTATCTAGCCTGAGTTTATTTCATTTTTATATATTCACGTTTAAAGTTTCAGACCAAAATATCACCACAGGTGATATTCCTTGAGCTGAGGAAATAATTAAAATGAAACTAAAAATTAGTTGTGAGCAAATAAAATAGATAAATAACTCCATGGTTTGGAATCTGAGGAATGAAATATTTTATAAGCAACTGCAGTTTGTTGCGATTTAAAGCTGGTAAGCAAAATGTTAAATTTAATTTGAATGAAAAAAAAGTAATGCAGTATTTTCTAATTACTAACACCAAAAAAGTAAAATGTTTAAGCTAATACACTAAGTAGCCCTTTCTGAACTTGTAGTTATGAATGTCAATTTGAATGACTCTGTAAATACCATGGCATGTGAATGGAAAGCAGAAACACAGAAAGCTTATTCTTTCAGTTCTGGAACACAGTTGTTTAAGATGGTGTCACTGAATTAGTAAAATGGGGGTTTTGGTATGAACAAATTAAAACAGAAACGAATTTTTATTCTTTTCATAATTCATTTCATATTTGGCTGTTAGAATAATGAGATTTGAGGTTCCATAACAGCATTGAGAAACAACCTCTTCCCTTTTTTTTCAGTCACTAGAAAACAGAAATTGTTCCAGTGTAGCACAAAGCTGAAAGCATGTGAATGTGGCACTGAGAATGCTTCAGAAGTCCCTTGGTATACATGCAGGATGCTCTGAGATCTGAATAAACTCTAAATAATGTAGGTAGAAAACTTCACCCAATTTCAGTGAAAGATGACTTCCTCTACGAGTTTACAGTTATTGTTGACCAACATAGAGACTCACATTTCTATAATTAAAGAAATATTTAATGTTTAATGCTTTTCAGACTTCAGCAAGATAAATCCTAGAGCAGAGCTCCTACAACTGTATACATACACATTGTCTAATAAAGCTAAAATCACCTAGTATATGGGTAGAAATCAACAACAATAACAAAAACTTAAAATACCCAAGAAAATAATGATTTAGCCTGATGAATCATAAATATGGATAATTCTGGTACTGCATGTCATTATCTTTCAGGAATTAACTCAGCTTATAATTCATATTTTTGTTAAAAACAATAACTCAGTGTTATAACGATTTTAAACTGTGTACATAAATCCAACTGACTTCAGTGGGTCAGTGTAATGTTAAACACAAACAGAGCTGTTTATCTGAACATGAGTGTTTTCTAATACTGAATCTAAAAGTATTGTAAGAACTTTGGTTTTATGGATTTTATGGAAGGAAAGTATAATTTTATCTGACTATGAATAGTATCTGAATTAGTAGGTCCATAAAAGAAAACGAAAATTTAAGGCACCATGAAGAAGTACTAAAAAAATCTCTTTTCAAAATTCTTTTGTGTCCAAGGGAATCTTTGTATTGGTTGTAATCAAAAGTGGTTTATATTTTACTGAATAATTGAAACTAAGATGAATTCTTTATAATTCTTTAAACCAATAATATAAAAATTTATAATCATTGTAGAGAGGTCAGAAATTTTACAAAAAAAATTGTGGGTCCATTCATCTCTTTTTATAGGGACCTACAGAAACTACATAATTGCATTTGATGCTACATCAAAATTGCTTCGGGACTGAGAATTCTGTAAATTAAGCTTTGTGCTAAAAACCCTCTCTTGCTAATTTTTATGCAGACATTTATATTACTGGCTGCATATCAAAACAGCTATTCATATATGCTAGTGCAGATACGTATTTGAAGAGTACTCAGTATTCTGTGTTTCCTCATGAAATATGCCGTTCTCCATTTTAATTCTCTAGATGGGATTTACAAAACGTCAGCTTGATTTAGGTGACTTGTGCCTTACACAGAATAAAAGAGTATCATGTACTGAGAGGTAAGAGTAGTGAGGATATTTCAAGCACAATGCATTATAGGAAGCATATTTGTAAAATATTACTGACTATTGAAAATAATCAATGAATTCATAAAAGCAAATCTTTTTGAAGGATGATCTTAATATAAATAAAATATTTATAAACTATTTTTAATCCGGACCACTTCATCATTTTGATTTATGAGGAAGCTTACCTCAACTTTTATATCAACAGAATACGGTAGGTAATGAATGATGCTAATGGAATAGGAATTGGATGCCAATGATGATTGCCTCTTCAATCAATTTTGTACTGAGAAAAAATAAAGGGTAGTATATCACAAGGAAACATTCAAATGCTTCTTAACTTAGAGCTTGTACTGCTTGAAGTAAAATGCTTTTTATTTCCCAGAAGCAGTTGAGTATCTTATAGTTTTATACATTGTTCTTTTGGATTAGATAGAGGAAACTAGACGTGAAATCACAATGTTCTTTTAATAGTTTTAATTATTTACCACTATGAACAGATCACCTTAACTTCCGGATTTTTTAAGTGTTATGTGGAAATGTTCGCAATATTACATATGGACAGAGCTGGGCTCTTTTTCGCAGTGCCCAGGTACAGGACAAGGCAAACTGAAACATAAGAGGTTCCCTTTGAACATCAGGTAGCATTTTACTGTGAGGATGATGGAGCATTGGCTGAAGCTGCACAGAGAGATTGTGGAGTCTCCTCCTTGGAGATCCTCAAAAGCCACCTGGACATCATCTTGGGTGAACTGCTCTGAGTGTCTCTACTTGAGTAGGGGCTGGACCAGAAGACCCCCAGAAGTCCCTTCCAACTTCAAACGTTCTGTGATTCTGTGAAATATGCTTGATAGCTATGGCAGGAGAGTCACGGACTCTGTTGCTGGTGCAGAATGAAGACCTTTATTGTACGTGCTTACAACCTTTTATACCTGTGCAACAACGCCTTGGTCACATGTACCAACCAGGCGCCTCATGCATGTTTACATCTGGCACAAGTAGCTACCAAGCTTGTTTACCCATTTGCCAGGTCTTTTGTTCATGTCTTTCTTTGTCCCACAACTCTCCCTTCTTTATTAAGTAAAAAAAGAAGGCATAGTTTAGAAACATTCCTAAAGTCAGCTAAAATAAAAATGACACACTGAACTAACAATTGGTTCTTTAAAGTACAAACAAGGGTCCATTTTAACCTATCCCAGTGATTTCTTATGGTTCATTGGTGAGGCAGTTGACAAGCAAGGTGTGTCTTGTCCCGTCTTGTTGAGAATCCTAACCTGATGAAAATGCTGTAATCACGTTACAGCAGATGATGAGATGGATGGCTGGACCCATCGTGCTGGTATCCATCTCAGACATGTTCCTGTTAAGACACAAGCATAGCCTCTTCCCCATGTCATCACTGTCCAACATTTTAAAAAATTAAGAACATAGCATGCTTTATCTATTCTTTCCTCAGGGGTCATACCTGTACTCCCCCTTTTTTTTTATTTTTTTTATTTTTTGTTTGTTTGGTTGGTTGTTTTTTTTTAATAGGGAAATCTATTATTATTTTTTTTTAAATCACTGAAATTACATATTCAGAACCATAATTATGAAAGCCAGGCAGGTACAGGTAAGACATACAGTTGTAAATATACACATTACATTCTTAAACACCAGAAGATATTCAGCCAGTGAAGTTGGATTATACAACCAAATATGAGAAAACTTCCTACATTGCCGATCTACTGCACATGAATGCACACCATTTTATAGCAAATACTGTTTTCTAATTTAGAATGCAAACATAGCACAACTTTCAAACATATGTTCAATGTTGTTAGGTCTATCTTAGAATTTTCTGGAGTGTTGAACAACTGCTACAACAGCTAAAAGGTTCAGAAAAATACATTGCAACAATGCCAACAGCTGGAAAGAGTGAGAGTCCAAACACCAGCATACGTCTCAGCAGCAGCTTTCCACAGCTCCCGCTCCCATGCACTGACGATCACCAAGCCTGTAGGTTTGACTCTCCTTCTCTTGTGGTGGTGAACGAGCCATAGGCTCAGGGTCTGCATGCTCTGCTCCGAGTTGCTGAGCTCCAATAGCTTCCACTTCAGCGCCTTTTGTTGTGCGGATTCTCTCCAAAAGCCCATCCACATCATGTATTGAGTACTTGTTAAAATCATTTGTGCCAAGGTCTTGCAATTACGAGGACAAAGAGTGTAACTTTTCATAACAGAACACAACAGATTACTGATATAGGGGGAGCCCAGCCTGAATTCAAGAACCTCTTTCCTGAGCTCTTTTATAATTTGAACGCTTATACCCTCCCATCTCGCTTGCTTATTAGGTTCATAAATTACAGGGCAGGCGAGAGCCGAATGCAATCTCTGAACCATGTCAAAATCCCCCTCCCGCTCCGCTTCTTTGCAGATTGCACACCAAACATAATGTGGTTCTGGAGGGTGCAAGTCTGGTTCATTCCTTGCGCTCACTAGCCTGAAGTCTAAACAGTCATTGTCCTTATCATCGCAATCGTTTACAGTGGCTTCCACCACAGGAGCAGTGGGCTCTATTGGGACGGTGGATTCCACATGTTCTTTTAGCAATTCAAAAACCTATCTCCAGGGACCCAAGAGGTATTTAGCCACAGAGTCAGAGCGCGTAGCTGTGTCTCACAGCCTCACTCCGGCTTTGTCCCACGTTGCTATGTCATAGATTGTAGCCCCATCTATTCCTTCTACATTACGAGAGACCCACACCAAAAGTCGCCTTAAATTGAAGCCTTCCACTTTAGCGTGGTGCTTCTGCAAAATCGTTTCCATTAGTTTTCAAGCTGCCTCCTGCACCTTTGTTATACTTGTTCTCATTGTTCCCCGTTGCTCACCTCCATCCTGCAGAAGTGCTTGTGGCTGTGCAGCCTCGTCCTGCTTCCTTTCAGCAGTTTTCGAGTCCAACTTCCTTTCAGTGGCCCTTGAGTCATGCTTCCTCTCAGCACCCCTGATTTCTACTTCCTTTCAGCAATTTTCGGGTCCAACTTCCTTTCAGCGGCCCTTGGGTCATGCTTCCTCTCAGCACCCTGATTTCTACTTCCTTTCAGCAATTTTCGGGTCTAACTTCCTTTCATCAGCCCTTGGGTCATGCTTCCTCTCAGCACCCCTGATTTCTACTTCCTTTCAGCAATTTTCGGGTCCAACTTCCTTTCAGCGGCCCTTGGGTCGTGCTTCCTCTCAGCACCCTGATTTCTACTTCCTTTCAGCAATTTTCGGGTCTAACTTCCTTTCAGCAGCCCTTGGGTCGTGCTTCCTCTCAGCACCCCTGATTTCTCCTTCCTTTCAGCATTTTTTGGGTCCCACTTCCTTTCAGTGGCCCTTGGGTTGTGCTTCCTTTCAGCTGCCCTAATTTCTGCTTCCTTTCAGCAGTTTTCGGGTCCAACTTCCTTTCAGTGGACCTTGGGTCGTGCTTCCTTTCAGCAGTCCTTGCCACCAGTCAGCGTGATAGTTGATTATCTCCCGAGGCTGACCCTGATACAGGGTCTGTGTTCAGGCACCATTTGTGGCAGGAGAGTCATGGACTCTGTTGCTGGTGCAGAACGAAGACCTTTATTGTACGTGCTTACAACCTTTTATACCCATGCAACAACCCCCTGGTTACATGTACCAACCAGGTGCCTCGTGCATGTTTATGTCTGGTGCAAGAAGCTACCAAGCTTATTTACTCATTTGCCAGGTCTTTTGTTCATAATGTCTTTCTTTGTCCCACAGATAGCAATATCATTTCATTTTTAATTACTGTAAATTTATAGTAATACAGTTACCTAAAACTGATATAATAGAATCATAGAATTGCTCAGGTTGGAAAAGACCTTAATGATCATCGAGTCCAACCACAACCTAACCATACTACCTTAACTCTAACAACCCACCATTAAATCATGACCCTGAGCGCCACATCCAGACAGTTTTTAAACACATTCAGGGATGGTGACTCAACCACCTCCCTGGGGAGCCTATTCTTACTCTAAATAAGAAAACAGATAAACACAGTCTGTCTCAATAAGTATTTTCAAAAGTTCAAATGCTTATTAATTTAAGATTATTTTGCATTTTGCACTATCTTAAAAGTTTCTTGCTGGCTGTGTTTTCTCATTGTTACCTATAATTCTAGGTTTTGTAAATTATCAATTGTCAGAGGATTAAGAAGGGAGCAACTCTCTTAATTTAGTTCACTCCTGAAGAAGATATAGGTTCACATGTCATTTGACTACTGGGTTTATCCAGCAGAAGCCTTGTGCATCTTGCTCTACAGAGCATGGCCAAATACATCAAGCTTACGTAGTTTGACATATCATTAATCCATATTCCTGAGATCATGAGTCAGTGGACAAGGACAGACTGACCACTGTGTTTTCCTAAAAGGTTTAAAAGTATAAGAGATAATTCCATTCTAGCAATCCTTGGATTACTTTGCTTACATGTTCCTCTTTGCTATGCACACTTAATGGCAGAAGATGCTGTTATTCTTGGTAACTGTCTCATTTTTTTTTCCCCTTAACACAATACCATTCCTTCTCTAAAAAATAGAGGCATTTGGCTGATATATTATTGCTCTTTTGTAAAAATATTAAAAACAACATACTTGGGTTCTGAGAAGGCGTCCATTATTCGTAATAACTGCTAATGAAGAAGAGATAAGTAGTGAAAATACAAGTGGTGTTTTTGTGGTTTTAGTAATAGCATACTCATTTTATCCTCTGTTAAACTGTGGCATAATATGCAGATACGAATGTTGTATTTCAGTGCTTTCTACCAGCATGCAAAAATTTTCACAGACTCTAAAATTTCATAACCTCTGAAACCTGAAGATACATTTAAAATTTTATTTTTTTGAAAGGAACTTCTAGATGGAGAAACTATTATAGGGCATTTGCATGCCATAGTTGCTCCTTTTACCTCTGAAGCCCTAATACGTAGACATGCATCCTGCATAACAGTCAGGGTGTATTAGAGCCACATTTATAGAACTGAAATTATTCCTGTCTCTTAATACAGTCAGCTGTAAATTGGGTGCAAGAGCCAGTCAGGTTTTTGGTGTAAGGTATCTGTGATGAATTTTTTTCCATCTTCAAATGTAATTGAACCTTTGGAATTACAGAGAGAAGTGATAGCTTGGAATCATATTTTCATTCTTCTTCATTCTCAAAGATTAAGAAAAGTATGTTTATTGTTTCAGAGGTTATTGCCTGCTCTTTAATTTCAGACTGTCATCTATTTCCACGGCTCTCAAATTTGTTTTTGTATGACAAGTCAGTCCAAGCCAGAGCAACAGCGCATCTGAAAAGATAGAGATATATGTGAAAAGTTCATAGACGCATTACAGTGCAACATTTTTTTCCTTTTCAGGAACATAGTGAGGTTATGAAATGCATTAGTTTTAATTTAATGAATGAGAATGGCAGCTCTGGAAGTAAGCTAAGATATGCAAAAGACTTACAAAATGAATTTCTTGTCCTTGCTGACTTGGATTTTACTTTATACCGTCAGTTTTGTCTTGGCATATTTTGGATGCTGACTGAAAAGACACTGAAATGACAAACCTGCTCATTTAACCACTATTGTGTTAATTGAGCATTAGTTTTAGCTGTATTTAGCAACTGAACTAATTACGAAATCCTTATCTTCAATATCTTTATTGATGACCTGGATGAGGGCATTGAGTGCACCCTCAGTAAGTTTGCAGATGACACCAAGTTGGCTGGAAGTGTCGATCTGCCTGGGGGTAGCGAGGCCCTACAGAGGGATCTGGACAGGCTGGATAGCTGGGCTGAAGCCAATGGGATGAGGTTTAATAAGACCAAATGTCGGGTCCTACACTTTGGCCACAGCAACCCCAAGCAACGCTACAGGCTTGGGGCGGAGTGGCTAGAAGACTGTGTAGAGGAAATGGACCTGGGGGTGTTGGTTGACGCTCGGCTGAACATGAGCCAGCAGTGTGCCTGGGTGGCCAAGAAGGCCAATGGCATCCTGGCTTGTATCAGAAGTAGTGTGACCAGCAGGAGCAGGGAAGTAATTGTCCCCCTGTACTCAGCTATAGCAAGGGCCGCACCTTGAGTACTGTGTCCAGTTCTGGGCCCCTCACTGCAAGAAAGACATTGAGGCCCTGGAGCGTGTTCAAAGAAGGGCAACAAAGCTGGTGAGGGGTCTGGAGCACAGGCCTTATGAGGAGCGGCTGAGGGAGCTGGGATTGTTCAGTCTGGAGAAGAGGAGGCTCAGGGGAGACCTTATTGCTCTCTATAACTACCTGAAGGGAGGTTGTAGTGAGCTGGGGGTCGGCCTCTTCTCTCGTGTAACTGGTGATAGGACTAGAGGGACTGGTTTCAAGCTGCGCCAGGGAAGATTGAGGCTGGATATTAGGAAATACTACTTCTCTGAAAGAGTGGTCAGGCACTGGAATGGGCTGCCCAGGGAGGTAGTGGAGTCACCGACCCTGGAGGTGTTCAAGGAACATTTGGATGTTGTGTTGAGGGATATGGTTTAGTGTGTACTATTGATGATAGGTGGATGGTTGGACTAGATGATCTTATAGGTCTTTTCCAACCTTAGTGATTCTGTGATTCTGTGATTCTGTGATCTGTCTCCTCAAATAGACCTTACTAAACATAAGTCTGAGTGTGCAGGTGTCTCGCTCCAATTTATAGGAGGGAGATGAGGTTCTTTTAATGTATGTATACCCGACGTGAGATTAAGAAGCAACGGTTCAAACTGTTGGTCCAACCAGGTTTATTACAAATCCTAATTAGGGAGATGGAGAAGTGGAGGACGAACACTATTACTAATTAAGGTGATGGGGAAGGGAAGGCGGGAGATAGAAAAGATAGGAAAGAAGCAAGAATTGCATAAAGCGGGGATAGTCACCACCAGGATCCAGCAGAGGTCCCATTGTTCGATGGTCCGGGGCAGAGGCTCAGGGGAGGAGGGCAGCAGCAGCGTGGCCGGTCTCAGGCAGCAAGATGGTGCAGGTACCGTGTAGGTCCGGGGAGAAGCCGCGGTGCAAGTCTGGGAGAAAGCAGCAGGTCTCCGGTAGCAGGCCCAGGAGAGTCCGTCAGCATGCAGGCATTCCGTAGGGATGAATCTGATGGCAGACACCTTTCTTCTTCGGGAGAGAGCAGCAGCAGCATGGCCAGCCTTAGGAAGCAAGCAGGTAGAGCGCAGAGCTCTCCAGGAGGGAGAGAGGCAGGTCATGAGGCTTCTATTGTCAGGAACTCTCCTTGCTCTTCATGAGGTTTCTGTTGTCAGAAAACCTCCTTGTTCTTCTTCATGAGGCTTCTGTTGTCAGAAAAACCTCTTTGTTGTTCTTCATGAGGCTTCTGTTGTCAGAAAACCTAAAAACCATGGTTGTTTGTCCCTTTTTTATCCTTCTTCTTCTGCCTATGTGACATTCCTGGGCGCTTGGGTAAGAGTCATGTGCAGCACCTCCTGAGAGGGCCATCTCCTTCGAGATAAGCCCACACAAAAGAGTGCTTCCTGGCCATTAATCTGCAGCTTATCTCTCTCTCGTTGCCCCTGGCCTTGTCCATCTGTGCCCCTCAGACAAAAGATTTCTCAACCTTTGCCCACGACTTGCCTGGACTTGTCCATCAGTGTTCCTCAGCAAGCTTTGAGGCAATGGTATAAAAAAAAAAATCTCTTACAGCAGGAAGTATCATGAAAAACAGTGGCCACTCTTGAGAAAGACTTATACCTATTCTGACAGATTTTGATTCAATTTTAAGGATAAGCAAGAATTTCAGACAAACCTTTATTTTATAGTTGATGTGCCTCGCTATAGTAGAGCAAAACTAAGGACATCAAAGTATTCTTGTGAAAATAAAGGGAAAATAATGGAATTTGTCCCCCTGTGTTCTATTGTCATGAGACCACACCTCTAATCGTATGCCTTTTTCCAATTATATATGTTGGAATATGTTAGATAACATTTTCCTAAAAATCTTCAGTTATCACAGTTACAACACTGTTACCAGGAGATTCAGCATGCTCAAAGTGCAAGTAAATTATTAGAGCTTATTAGTAACTGTAAGAACAGCTAAGAACAATGAGTAATGCCTAAGATTTTCTAACATATAACTGAATCTCTGTGCAAAACTCACTTTAGATTTTCTACTTTAACATATAACTTTAACTAGTGGTTGGTAGAAAAGCATCCTACTTATTACAAGCCTTTTGAAGATTATGGTGATTATTAAATATAGCATTATACTGTGGACCAGTGAAAGATTACGCAAACAGACTTTTATAAGAAATGCAACAAAATATCCCCACATAAGGAAAACAGAGAAGAAAACAACACAGTCAACATCATCAGAACAGATCCTAGTGAAGTCTTGGGGTGATAATATTTCCCTGCCATAGGCCAGACACATACAGCCAATCAGCATCCATGGTCTCCCAAAGGTGCAAGAAGATGAGGGGTTGGTTCTCTGGAGTAACATTTGAGGTAATAAAACTTTTCCTAGTTATTTTCTGTTCATTGTTTTTAGTTTCGTTATCAGGATATTCATAGGCTATGGGTTTCTTTTCTCCTACCAAGCATCGCATTTAAAGGATAATCAGTGAGTGAAGCACAGGTCTCCCAGAAATCTGGGAAATGATTTTAAGTTGAAGGAGGAAATATTTAAGTTGGATATCAGGGGGAAGTTCTTTACCAAGAGAGTGGTGAGGTGCTGGAACAGGCTGTCCAGAGAGGTTGTGGATGCCCGGTTCCTGGAGGTGTTCAAGGCCAGGTTGGATGGGGCCCTGGGCAGCCTGGTCCAGTATTAAATATGGAGGTTGGTAGCCCTGCCTGTGGCAGGGGAGTTGGAGCTTGAGGATCCTTGAGGTCCCTTCCAGCCCAAGACATTCTATGATTCTATGAAATGTCTGGAGTGCCCTGGTACACAGATGCTATGTCAGGGTACTATGAAGACCAGAGCTTCTTGGGACTTGGAGCATCAGCCCATCCCATCACTTCAGCGAGCAGCAAGGTAGCCCCAGGCATCTCTCCGGGGATCAGGGTAGACCAAGGGTGGGCCACATTGTGGATGCTGTCTAAGTATCTGGCAAATAATTTTACTAGTCCAATAATAAATGTGAACACTAAAACTTCATTTTTCGAACTGGTAACTGGGAAATTAGTAAATTTATATCTAAATAGATTACCTCTATAATACACTGGTAATCATATCCAAAGGAATATGGAAAAGTAAGCTTCACTCTTAAGAAAATTATATACAGAAAATAAAGAATAATTTGGTGATATAAAGCCCAGTTTTCGATTTGCCCTTCTGAAATACTAACAGCTCCTGTTCTTTCAATAGATTAAAAAGTTGGTAACTAGGTTGCAGGAGAGAATTTTCTAATGAGATTAATCTTCAGTGAGCATATCATGACAGAGCCGAGCTGTCATATCTGGTGAGGACACATAACTGAGTCCCTCACACTGCTCCGGGGATTTGGGTTCCAAAGGCCTGTGGGCTTGAGGAAAAAAAACATGCCCATCTCCTGACTGGATTCATTCTTCCTCTTTTCAGTCTCTAACTCCATGCAGTACTACGGGTACTATTTGCAGATCCTCCAGCTAGTACTGCAGCTGACAGATTGCTGTCAGTGTATCTCATGCATTGCTCATTAAATTCAATGGTTTTCGCTGTTGCACTGCTTTCTGTCCTTAATTTAGTAGATTTATTCAGTTTGACCCCTCCAAGCTCTGCTAGGTGGAATACAAAAGTGCAGTAGCACACAGAGAAGGCAGGCCTCAGAAAATCCCTACTCAGTGTTACTAGAGATGTTCATCATCAGTATTTGTTTCATAAACCTATGAATTTTAAAAATAATAATAATAATTTGATTTAGAAGTGTCAGCAGCTAAAAAAAATTCTACAATAAATCTCTCCCACTTAGCCAAAGCCTCATGAAGCTGTATATTATATGTTAAATTTTAATCTTATTTTCAAGCTAACAGGAAAAAGGCCAGGAAGCTAGTTGTCAGATGTTAACATGTTTGCAGTGGTGTTGCTGATCTTAGTCACAAAGCGAATACTGAAGGGCAACTCAGGAAATACATCTGTCTTGATGAAATACATCTTCTCATTCAATCAGCCAGAACATGCTAGAGATATTTCAGTCATTGTAGATGCTGTGTAAAAACAATTCTTAATCACAAAATAGCCCACAATTAAGTCAGGTATTCAGATGAAATTTAAGTCTAAAATATGTATTCTACATACACGTTTCTCTCTTGAAAGATCACACAATTTATTTCTCTCACACTGCGTTTTTTTGAAACACTCATATATATATTTTTTTTATACAAGGGCTCCTCTGAAAGTAATGCCTCCTATTTTATTATGTTGGCCCATGACATCAGAGGCAGATGTTGGCAGTATGGCAGTAGGGATTGAACCTTCCCACCAATATCTCATTACATGTTGTTGCCGCTTGACAGATGACAGCAGAGAGGCAGCCTAACACAATGGCATCTGACATGGAAGTCCAGATGAAGCAAAGGTGTGTCACTGAACTCTTCCATGCAGAAGAAAATGGCACCCACTGACATTCATCAACACTTGCCGAACATTTATGGAGACCAATCAGTGGATATGAGCACAGTGAGGGATGGGTGGGGAGTTTCAGCTGTGGCAACAGCAACAGTAGATCACCTCCACTGGTGCACATTTTACAAGCACAGCATGCAGGCTCTTGTTCATTGCTGATAAAAATGTATAGCTCATGGTGATGACTATTTTGAAAAATAGTATTCTGTAGCTGAGAATTTGCTCTATCAAATAGTGTTATTGTGCACTTTGCATCTGCTGTAGTTTCCACAGAAATAAATAGGAAGCATTACTTTCAGAGAGACTAATGTAATTGAAACTTAAATAGGAAGCATTACTTTCAGAGAGACTAATGTAATTGAAACTATTTTATTAAACTCATATATTTTCATTAACAAAACATATAGAGATAGAGGAGCTATTATTTCTGGAATTAAACTTTGAAGAAAAGTAAAGTAAATATAAAGATGAAGTAAAGAAAAAAAAGAGGATTTCCATTAGGATACAGAAGAAACTAGAATATTATGTAACTGGGCAAAATATTTGTTCTGAGAGTATGCTTAATAAGTTCATCTGTTTCTATTCTATTTCTAAGGAAGTTTTTTAAACTAAAAGTTTTATCTTTTATAGTAGAAAATGAAGCATAGTCTCTAGGAAAGCCTAGATAAAACTTGTATAAACTGAAAACAGAATAGCACAAGAAAAATGCAAACCCAAATCTTTCCAAAGTGTTGTCTAGGAACTGAAATACATAGGAGTTTGATCTGAGTCGCTTGTGAAAAATAATTTGAAGTGAACTTGTGAATTAAGAGGAATCAATCAGGCACCAAATAAAAAACTTCATGAGCAGTGCTCAGAAGAAAAAGAAGGATGACTTTAGGAACTCCTATGAATGCATGATATATGAATTCAAAAAAAGGCCAGAGATTAAGCTGACCATGAGTAAAGAACACTTCAAAATGAATGTTTCTTCAGTATCATAACTAAAATAACATTTAGAATTACTGTGATTTTTAGAATGTAATGTAAATGGAAAATTATTTTTTTCATAGTTTGTAAAGCCTTGTTTGTTCAAACAAATGACCTCAAGAAAATGTTTAGAACAGATGCTCAGTATAGCTTGCCATGTTCAACCTACCTAAATAAACTTGAACGTGAAAAACTGTCTTTGTTCTACCAAAAGTCTTCCCTAAAAACATTAAATTTATTCCACTGTAAAAGATATAAATAATGTACCCTTTATGATTATGGATTACACAATATTTAATGTATGTATTATATAAAGTTATGTGGACCCCTGTTGTAGGAGGAGATTTAGCATAACCCTACAATAAAATGTGACACAAAATGATCTGTGCTTTAGGTGGTGTAACAGAATCGTGATTAGTGACTGCAGACCTTAATACACATCCCACCTCATTTTACAGCACTGGCCTGCTCAGTTTTGTCACCCTTACTCACAGTGTTGACATTCATATTCTTATAGATGAATGAGAAATGAAAAGTAGATGTCAAACTTTCAGCAATAAAACTGATTAATGTGGCATAGATTGTGAAGAATTATTTGCTGTATTCTGGTTGATTTTTATGTAATAGGAGCATTGTTTACTACTGCTAAATTAATAGCCATCAGAAAAAATTACTAGCGCTTCTATCAATTTGCTTTTTTCTTATCTGGCAACATCAATATTGAAGACTATGTTGAGGCTGGAAACATGTTCAAAGTCAGATGATGTTGCTGCTTGGGTATTAAAGCATTACTGAAGTATCAAACTCTAATTTTAGTTTTAGTTTATAAAATTGTTTCATGGTTGTAATTAGTAAATTATAACAGAGCTCCTATGGGAATCAGATATTACAGACTGGTCAATTGTTCACTCATCATTAATGTTATGCTAAACATAAAATGAAATGATTAATAATTTAACCACTAATTATTTAATACATATACTAATTGTGCTGATTAGAAGAAGGTAAGTTTGTTTCTGTGCTAGCAAACTGGTTTAAATAGATAGTGGAAAGTAAACCGGTTTTGAAATTTTCTAGTGAAATGAAATAAAAATAACTGTTCTTCTAGGAACAGTAAAAACACATCAATAATATATTATGCTAGTCATCAAAGCAGTCATCAAAGTATGCATGAATAAGAAAAAGAATGCAGCGTGCATGTTTCCTTATGTTCAGCTCTTGAACTTTGCAGCCTTCTTGGGCACTTCATACAGTTAATTTCTGACTTGCAGTGGAAGAAAACAGCAAAATAGCAAGTTGCAAATGATAGCGAGGTTTAGAAATAGGCCTGATTATTTATTAAGTTATATAATCCTAAAGCATTTATGGTACTGATTTGGTTTTCAGGTGTGTATACATTACATAATAACATGGATATATTTTGTATTCTTTGTTCCTGGGTAAATTGTTATTGTTTTAAAGGCCTTAACTTCAAATTGTAAAGCCACACAGACAAACTTGCACTTTGTTTCCCCAGAAAAAGAACAAAACCAAGAAAAACCAATTTTCTCATTTTTTGCTATCCTACAGAAGGCTCTTTTAAGACAGATGCTAAGACTCATATTATACCTGTAGTGAAACGTACCCAGACATGGTAGACTTCGGGACTCACAGGAGTTCTTCCTGGCCCTCTAGAGGTTATTCTGTCTCCTGTCAGACCTCAGGGTTTCTGCTGTTTGAGGCCGAGGTCCAGCCAGCAGTTAAGTGGAGCGTCTGTCCTTGGTACACTTGCACACATGCACAGACATGAAGAGAACAGGACTGAAGATAGGTAATAATATGTACCCATACACTCACTCTCTGGATTTACAGGCCTACCCTTGCATTGGATTTCTTGAATATTATCACTGACTCTAAATCCATCTTTATCCTTTCCTTGATTCAACATCCTTCAGTCAGTCACCAGCTCAAGCCATGGCTTTCTCCAGAGGCTGGTCTCCTTCACCTATGCTAGTGCAGCTTGTGGGTTCATCCTACCACCACCCACAAGCAATATAGATCCCATCAGAAGCCAGCACCAAGACCTATGTGTTCCTCTGACCCTCCAGTGGCTGACACTCAGATCTCTCATCCTACTCACTGGTTAGTCCTGCTTGAAGGTCACTAGTGGTTCACACACTCATACTGTTAGTGATGGGTGAACAAATTGAGTATGGCTACAAAATACAATTCCCACTGCAACCTGGAGTTAGGTTAGTTAGTAATTTATTACAAAAACCAGGCTAGACCAAATAAGGACAATAGTCTTCAGTTTACTTACACTAAGCCAGTCTTTTTTGTCACAGATCCTCTCTCTTTCCAATACTTTTCTTTCTTCATTCACCTTGAACTCTCCCATTCTCCAACTTTGTTTATTCCCAAATGAACAGCCACCTCTAATTACCTTTTCCCTGCTGGACTCTGTTTTTTTAAATCCGTACCCGTTTTTGTTATCTCACAGATTATGGTTGCTGTGGCTCTGCTTGTCTTGCAAGATTTCACTTCCCAAAAGATCCCCAGTTTCACCTTCAATTATCTGTGAGGTTTGGCTGTCTCTCACCTCACTCACTCTTAACCATCTGTGAAATCTGACCATTTCTCACAATGAAAATTATAACATATGTCAGCTTCTCACTCTGTTATCTTCCATGACCAGTGATTTCTCCTGTCAAGTCTAGCAGTTTCTCATGGTGATTTCAGTTAGCTAAACCTCAGGCCGTGGTCTAATTATGTACTGGTATGCCTCAACACTATATTCTGTCTATTATTTGCAAGAGCTTCACCTCATGTTTGCCCAGTAAAATGAGTGAGGAATGCTTCTACCTTGAAGGCAAGGAGTCAGTCATTGGATTACCTGTCTTTGACACATACTGCTCAGCATCAAACCCTTTTTCTTGGTCCCAGCACCAAAGCCTGCATTGTTCTACGGGACTTTTCAAAGGGACAGTTTCAACAGTGAGCAAAAATGCCCATCCTGCCAAGACAAATAAATAAATAAATAAATAAATAAATACAAAATAAAAAAAATAAACCAGAAAGGTGAACATATAAGTGGAGGCAAGAAGGATGATCTGACTCTTTTATTTACCTCTTTTTATGAAATCTCAATTGTTACCATGTAAGAGATGAATTATTAAAGATCAAAGTTTCTGAAAATACCTTTGTATTTCTTTTAAATGGATATTTTAACTTGGAAATTTTATTCAGAATCCTACTCTGAAATTAATTGTAAGTAGAAGGAGATAAAAATTTGTATATTACTAGGAATTTGTATTCCAAGAACCGATTGATATTCTGCTGAAATATCAGCATATAAGTAAAATCCAGTCAAGGCAAAATAGTGCACAAGACAGAAAACAGATAGAATAGCAATGTAGTAACCATATGGCTTTAAATGTGGTGGGGAAAAAAAAAAAAAGAAAGAAAGAAAAAAGACATATCATGCTTATGTAGTAGCAGTAGAAAGATCAAGTATGCCTTTACTTTATTGAAAGGATACCAGTATTAGATAATTAGAAATTTATGTAATCAGTTCATGGTATGAGATCAGGATAAGTTTGGAACTCAGTTAAAGAAGATCACATCTTTTTCTGCTGACAGTGTAGTCTAGCAAATATTTTCACTGAAAATATAATCACAACTTGAGTAGTCTTTCTTAGTGATAACCTGTAATGCCGTCTATTATAAAATTATTTTTGTACGCAAATGTGATGGTCTTTAAGTATGATATTTTGGCTTTAGTCTAAGAAAACAAGACAAGCAAACAAACAAAACAACAACAATAAAAAAACAACAACCAAGAGGATATTAACTTCATCTACATCATGATATTTTTAAAGAAAAGAACAGATTTCTCAGTGTTGTTGACCTTTGTCCAAATAATGTCTTTAACAGTAGCATCCATATTTGAGCTTCTATTTTCAAAGCAATCAAAGCTGTCATTGTTACAGTGCTAAAAGATCTGACAATTAAGTCTCACAAAAGAACTGATGTGGCACTCAGAAAAGTTATTCTGCAGATCAGTAGGCAATAAAACAAAACTAGAATATGTTTTACATGTGAATATTTCATGAATGAAGTGTGGTTAGCCCTACTGATCCTAAGAAAATTATACTTGTAAATAGGAAAGTAATTTTTATTTTTCTAATTACTATCATCATTTTAAGAAACAGCTTATTATCAGAAGATGATGTTGGATGAAAAATGACATTTGCCTGGTGCTGATGGGCTTTATGACAGTGCTTTCCAATAAAGATATAATCACTAGCCGTAGACTTCACTGATCAACATGTTTGCATGATGACACGTCCAGGTCCAAAATTTATTTCTGCCAAAGTGCACTGGTTAAACTTACAAAATTATTTTATCTAGATTATGTCGTTTTAACTCTTCTTTCTTAAAACTAAAATAGTAGGTGAAAATTAAAGAAAAGGGTGAGTTTGTAGGAACAATTCATCTCAGTCGAACAATGACAGCAGAAAAAATCAATATCTGAAATTTGAGCAGATGCAATAATGCATAAGGTTTGGAGAGTATGCTGGCCCTTTGTTTTGGTTCATACTTATTTGGCACATTGCACCATCTCAGCATTTTGGTTAGGGTCTGCAGCTAATAGAAAGTGGCATCATTTTCTAAAGCAATCCCTACTATAGAATAGTGTGTTAGCTATAAGGCGTACCAAGTCCTCAAAAAAACTGAATTATTAACATTACAGTTAGCCATATATATTTTTCATTTTTTCCTGCAGTTTAACACTGAGAGCACACCCATACGCTGTCATAAGGACAAGCCATGTCCAGAGAAATGCATAAAATACATAAAAACATCCATATTTTTAGAAATCAGTGCTGGAGTGTTGTTTGTTGGTAGGTTTTTGTTGTTGTTATTGTTCTTTTAAATGATGTTGGAAATTCTTCCTAGTTGCTTAGCAATTTTTTCAGCTTACTCTGTACTATGCTGGCTGGGAGCTGTGATGCTGACCCTGCACCTGTCTATGGAACTGCAGATGGCTGATATAACACAGCCTATTGACTTCAAAACAGGAAGGAGGAGGAGAACCAGATTGCTTCTGTGAGATGCATACACATTTTTAAATGCTAATTGTTTGTTCCCTAAAATATTACGAAGGCTTGTGCATTTACAACTGGGATTCATCTTCATGCATCATTAACATCCTAATGTATACCTTTGGCAATGGAGGGAAATCTGTTCAGAAATTACACATTTCTGATTGCACACGAAGTGACTTGCAGTGTTAGTCAACAATATATTCACTTTCAGCGAACTGAAAGAATCAGGATGAATAAAAAACATACAAAGCAACTTAAATGATGCAATTATGTATTTTTTAAAATATATTAATGAAATTGCACTGCAAAGAAAGCATTTATCAAACACACACAATATTGAACTTTCTAAATTACCAGGGATTTTAGGAATAGCAAAAGGCAACATCATTGTCCTCACGTGCTTAAAAAGAGACATCAGAATAGTTAAAAATAGAGGACTATTAAAGGCCTAGAAATAGAACAAAATTGGTACCTCTCCAAAGATTAAGAAAAAAGAGCAGAGCTGCATTAGCAATAGCAAACAAAATAATGGTCATTTTTACTATAAAAGAGTGAATGAAGATCAAATTCTCTTGCACAAATATGCACATAAACACACATACATATATATAGATACAGAATTAAAAATTAAAAAAAAAACACAATTTGAATCTTGTAACATTCTAATTTATGTTAATATATAAATATTGATAGTTCTCATTTTTATAAATGATGTGAATCCCATATGCAAGTATATGAACAAAAATATTTTTTAATGTATTTTGTTACATTCTGCCTAACTTTACATTTCTAAGTGTAGAATTTAAGCTGTGTTGACACAATCGTATTAGGAGTCAAATCATTTTGATCTATCTGAAGAATGGACTTAATTTTAGTAAGTTAAACTCTGCCTAGAAAATCAAGATTTGTTTAGTAGATGAGATGAAAACTATGGGTTCTGCTTCCTTCGCTACCTTGCCAGTGAAATGGAATGATGGAGAGGAGTTGTCTGAAGGCCTTACTGGAAAGAATATCCATAATAGAAATAATTTTTGTTAAAATATTACCTTTAACTGAAGTTGATTTAGTTGCATCATTTAATTTATTTAGTGTAATTAACTTTATGCAAATTTTAACATCTTATTTTCACAGAATATTTTCAAATATGATAAGATAATGAATTTACATATCAAATTAAAAACAAATTTTGACAATTCTTAATCCCAGTCTAATAATGTTATTTGTTTGTTTTAATCTTGCACCTAGGAACAAACACTTTTGCATTTTTGTATGTTCAAATATTTGTAAATTCTACTTTTACTCATATTCCATATTTTCAAATAACTACAGACCTATAGTGAAATATCATAAAGAATTTTGGACTACACAGATTAATCAGTCTTTATTAACCTATGAAAAATAATTTTTTAATGTTTTTTTTCTGATACAGCCCAAAATCAGACATGGAGATGATGATGATCATACCAAAGTAAATAATGATTATTCTTCTGAAATTCTCAGAATATTTTAACTGAAGTAATTAACAACTGCTTGATAATATTCTTATAATTTTATGAGGACATATTCAATGTCACATAGAGTACTTCTTTCGAATCTGAATGTTGAACAGAATTCATTTTTATGTTTACTGCCTCTTTTTGTCTCCATTCCAGATTCTGACTTCAGTGGTGGGATGAAATAGAACACTGCAATTCTTTAGAGTGCATCTAAAAATAGAAACACGGCCTAAATACATTGTTTGCTGATCACATTATATCTCTACAAACATCAAAGAAATGCAAGAGACACTGAATCTTTTCCTTTCCATACGTTAGCAACACTGCAGTTCACTTATAATCTTACATTTTCCATTTGTAAAGTCAGTGGAAAATTGATATGGTAGTGTCAAGAGACAGTCTTCCATGCAACAAGTGAAAAAGTCAGTTTGATTGAAATCATAGAATCATAGAATCATTGAATGGCTTGGGTTGGAAGGGACCTCAAGGATCTTCAAGCTCCAAACCACCTGGTGCAGGCAGGGCTGCCAACCATGACCAATATAGTCACCACCATGAGCTATGCATTTTCACCACCAATGAACAATAGCCTGCATGCTTTGCTTGTAAAACGTGTATCGGTGGAGGTGACCCATTGTTGCTGTCACCACTGCTGAAACTCCCCACCCACCACCTCACTGCACCCACACCCCCTGCTTGATCTCCACAAATGTTCAGAAGTGTCGATGAATGTCAACAGGTGCCATTTTTTCCTCATGGAGGAATTCAATTCCACACCTTTTCTTCATCTGCACTTCCATGTCAGATGCCATTTTGTCATACGGCAACAAAACATAATGGTATACTGGTGGGAAGGTTCAGTCTCTACTGCCATACCACCAACATCCACCTCTGACATTGTAGGCCAACATAATAAATTAGGAGGCATTACTTTCAGAGCAGCCCTTGTAAATGGCTAAATATTGTCACTTGATTTTGGAAATAGAAATGAAAATAAATATGCTACTGAACAAGTGCTGTAACTGAATCCAATTACGATGTATTTTAGGAAGAATGCAGCTCTGGAATAATGACCAAAGCTGCCAATGATTCATTGCTGTAAGTCCTGTTCAGCTAAGTTTTTGCAATGTAAGGCTCTTTCTTGTCTACATTCTTCATATGAAACAGCAACAGAGATTAAAATCTTCTGTCTCCATTGCGTTTTAGCATTCACCTGGAAAGCTAAACAGTTGTTCAGCAATGATAATGCAATGTTTTTGTCATACTACTTCTTCTCATGTCAGAAACCAGGATTACAGGAGCGGGAGATGGAGATATATCTGCATGACAATGCTATCTGAGATGCAGTGGATACTGAGAAATCAGCTAAGTAATATATCATCTGGTGTCCATATCATTTACCCTATTTATTTCGGAATATAAACGTGCTCCCTTTGCACCAATCATTCCTCTGTCCCTAGCTTTAGAGTTAGTAAGTTGCGTTCATAATAAAATGTGAACAATAAATGTATGTATTTAAATAAATATACACGTACATATGTAATTACAAATGTGAAGCAGTTTCCATTGGAGTTATTGAAAAAATGTTTAATGTTCTCACTTAAAGCTAAATGCAAATATATGGGCATGTACATCAAGATCTATGTGCATAAATTCATGTGAATAATAAACTTTGGGTTCTTTTCAGCTAAACTGTGAGATATATATGTGCACACGTTAAAAAAAAAAAATGTACATCTTAATTCAAGTGGCATTTACTTTTCTTAATTTTTATCTTTATAAATAATATCTGCTGGGTATTTTCTTCCATTTTCAGGGCACCATTTTTGCTGCTGCTCCTGCAAATATCTCCCTACAGTGCAATTTGATTTTCCTTGTACATATCAATTGGAGTGTAAAGTAGTGAAAGACACAGAAATGAACAGAGTTCTGACACCCTGTGGGTAAGACACTAAAGTCATTTTCATTTGTCAAGTAGGTGATGTAACAGCTAAATGAAAACCTCTTAGCAAAACCTGAGACATCCCGTTTCTTTATGTACTCAAACCAGGCTCTGCTGCTTTGTGTTCATTCCCTATCTTTTCAAAATGCTTACAGCTCTCAGTAATGCCTATTGGCATAAAGTCTTAGGGTCAGCATCAAATCCCATTAAAATAATCTGAAAGACTCCTTTTGAGTTCAGTGGGTTTTAAATCAGACTCTTATTAGACTCACCTTGTAGAGTAATAAATATTCATAGATGGATGAAAGAACAGAAAATCTCTCCAGTAGTTTTGAGTCCAGCAAAAAGATCATTTCCTTGGTGAAGGATAATTCCCTTGTTGACCAAGAAAGTCTCATGGGCCAGGATGAAAGTCTGTGCTTTAGGGATATGCAGGATATAATCTGGTAAAAAAGGTAATAGAAAGAACATAACCATAGCAGCACATAACAGAATTTATAATGAAATACCTGCAAGATATTCAGGTGTCTTATTTTTTATTTTTTTTAGCTAAATGCAATTGGAATTTTTGTGAATGTTAACTGATTGTTTCTAACAAATCACTGCCACTAAATAGCATGTTGGCACAGCTTCAGTAATCAAAATGAAGCAAGGTAATTTTTAATTCTGCTTCTAGTGTCTGCCACTAAACAAGCAACTCCTCTCTATTTATGTCATGCAGCTGCCAATACTATAATCTTGTTCAGCTTCTTGTGGTATAATAAAGTCTTACTGACAGGAATGAATTCAATATTTTCTGTTTTACATAATAAGATCCAGACTGGTGAGTTTGAGTGGAGGCTTGGCTGGAAAACCTCAGTGTGCTTTCTCAATACATGGACTATTTGTTATGCAGAGTGAGTAAGAGATGGAAAGACAGAGGATTTGGGAGATGTGGAGATTAAGACATCATCAGATGTTAAGAAACTTGGACATTCTGGTGGAGGAGACTTCCCTTTTGGTACAACTCACAGTCAAAAGGAGTCTCAAGGTGCAGAAATTGCACTATCACAGTAGTTTCATATTAGTACTTAAAACACACTTTATAAAAAGATGAAGACTTTCTGAAGTGCTGACTTTACAGAATGGCAGCAAGCTCTAAGGACATCCTTTGTTTACACAGGGAAAAGGCACTATACAATGTTTTCTGCTGCAATACTCTGACTACAGTACCATACAGTACATACAGTACAGTGTGGTGAGCAGGACTGGGGGAGTAATCCTGCCCCTGTACTCGGCACTGGGGAGGCCTCACCTCGAGCACTGCGTTCAGTTTTGGGTGCCTCAATACAGAAAGGACATGAAGGTGCTGGAGCAGGTCCAAAGAAGTGCAACAAGGCTGGTGAAGGGCTTGAAGAATATGCCCTATGAGGAGCGACTGAAGGAACTGGGGCTGTTTAATCTGTGGAAGAGGAGGGTGAGGGGAAACGTTATTGCTCTCTTCTAATACCTGAAAGGTGATTGCAGTGAGAGCAGGGTTGGTCTCTTCTCACTGGTGAGCGGCTACAGGACGAGGGGAAATGGCCTCAAGTTGCACCAGGGGAGGTTTAGGTTGGATATCAGGAAAAACTTCTCTACAGAAAGGGTGGTTAAGTACCAGAATAGGCTCCCCAGTGAGGTGGCTGAGTCACCATTCCTGAACATGTTTAAAATCCGTTTGGATGTGGTGCTCAGGGACATGATTTAGTGGAGGGCCGGTGCTGGGTCCGGTCTTGTTCAACATCTTCATCAATGACCTTGATGAGGGGATAGTGGCCACCCTCAGCAAGTTTGCTGATGATACTAAGTTGGGAGGATTGGCTGACACACCTGAAGGCTGTGCTGCCATTCAGCTAGACCTGGACAGGCTGGAGAGCTGGGCGGTAAGAAGCCAGATGAGGTTTAACAAAAGCAAGTGTAGAGTCTTGCACCTAGGGAGAAATAATTGCATGCAGCGGTACAGGTTGGGGGATGACCTGCTGGAGAGGAGCTCTGCAAAGAGGGACCTGGGTGTCCTGGTGGATGACAGGTTGGCCATGAGCCAGCAGTGTGCCCTTGTGGCCAAAAAGGCCAATGGCATTCTGGGCTGCATTAAAAAGGGCGTGGCCAGCAGGTCAAGGGAGGTGATCCTCCCCCTCTACTCTGCCCTGGTAAGGCCTCATCTCGAGTACTGTGTCCAGTTCTGGTCTCCCCAGTACAAAAAAGACAGGGATCTCTTGGAAAGAGTCCAGCGGAGGGCCACAAAGATGGTGAAGGGCCTGGAGCATCTCCCCTATGAAGAAAGGCTAAGTGAACTGGGTCTGTTTAGCCTTGAGAAAAGACTGAGAGGGGATCTGATCCAGGTCTATAAATATCTAAGGTGTGGGGGGCAAAGTGGCGAGGCCAGACTCTTTTCAGCAGTGTGTGGAGACAGGACAAGGGGAAACGGCCAGAAACTGGAGCATAGGAAGTTCCACACCAATGTGCGCAAGAACTTCTTTACGGTGAGGGTGACGGAGCACTGGAACAGGCTGCCCAGGGAGGTTGTGGAGTCTCCTTCTCTGGAGATATTCAAGACCCACCTGGACGCCCACCTGTGTGACCTGGTGTAGGGAACCTGCTTAGGCAGGGGGGTTGGACTCGATGATCTCTGGAGGTCCCTTCCAACCCCTATGATTTCTGTGATTCTGTGATTCTGTGATTCTGTAATACGGTTAGGTAGCGGTTGGACTTGATGATCTTGAAGGTCTTTTCCAACCTGAGCAATTCTGTGATTCTATGATTCTATCATCTAACCACATGGAAAGAAAGAATCGATCCAATAGCCTTTATACAGACCTAAACCCACCATGGTGGCTTAGCCTGGTGGACAAGGTCTTTGTATGCATACTTCTCAAAGAGCAAGACAAGGTCATCAACAAGGCTTCAAAAATTGCTGTTTCTTTTGGCATAACCTTGTAGTAACAAAATACTCAGTGCATAGCCATGTATTTTACTGTACTGGCCCAGAATGTAGTTGCTTTTGTCACTTAGTCATTAATTTAATGTAAATGCTATGAGTTTATGTAAGAATATGTTTTAACTGTAAAGAAAAAGAGGGAAAATATTCAGTTACGACATGCCTAAGGAGCTAAAAAACGTAATGCACATACATTACAGAAATAAAAAGTTTTATTTTCTTGTTATTGTCCCAGATATTACCCCTTTGGTGGAATCAACTAGACTAATAACTATACTGTGTGTAAATGTAGTATTAAAATATGGTGTGACTATTTAAATGGACAGTCATAAAACGTCCATACCAATAGAAAGGAGAATTTAAATCACACTGATTGTGTCCATATCTGCTGGTCTTAGCAGAAAGAGAAAGCAGCAAAGGTGTGTGTACCAACTGCTTTGTCAGCTATAGGCATTCACCCCTACGAGTAGACATAAAGTGCATAGGTAGAATGAGAATATGACACTTCTTCTATAGCTGCCTGCACCATGGACTAGATAACAGGTGCTCTCCTTTACTGTATATCTGTTCAGTGTCTTTCTAAGGACATTATTTTCAAAACCCTGTCTGAAAAGAGAAGCCCAAATTCCAGGAGTTTTTTTTAACAGTAACCAGTGATCTGAAGCAACACATTTCACAGTTATTCTTAGAGGTAACACTCTCTTTTTTATTATTATTATTTTTCATTGAAAAAATCAAGACAAAAATGCTGAAAAGCATTAATAAACATCCCACCATAGTTTTTCAGAAAGATCTAATCAGTATGATCTCAATTAATTAAAAAATACCAGTAGTATAACGTCATCATAGAATCATAGAATCATAGAATGGTCTGGATTGAAAAGGACCACAATGATCATCTAGTTTCAACCCCCCTGCTATGTGCAGGGTCACCAACCACTAGACCAGGCTGCCCAGAGCCACATCCAGCCTGGCCTTGAATGGCTCCAGGGATGGGGCATCCACAACCTCCCTGGGCAGCCTGTTCCAGTGTGTCACCACCCTCTGCGTGAAAAACTTCCTCCTAATATCTAACCTAAACCTCCCCTGTCTTAGTTTAAAACCATTTCCCCTTGTCCTATCACTATCCACCCTTGTAAACAGCCATTCCCCCTCCTGTTTATATGCTCCCTTCAAGTACTGGAAGGCCACAATGAGGTCTCCCTGGAGCCTTCTCTTCTCCAAGCTAAACAAGCCCAGCTCCCTCAGCCTTTCCTCATAGGAGAGGTGCTCCAGCCCTCCGATCAACTTAGTGGCCCTCCTCTGGACCCCCTCCAAGAGCTCCATGTCTTTCCTGTACTGGGGGCCCAAGGCCTGGACTCAGTACTCCAGATGGGGCCTCACAAGAGCTGAGTAGAGGGGGACAATCACCTCCCTGTCCCTGCTGGCCACCCCTTTTTTAATGCAGCCCAGAACACAGTTGGCCTTCCGGGCTGCAAGCACACACTGCTGGCTCATGTCTGGCTTCTTGTCCACCAGGACCCCCAAGACCTTCTCCACAGGGCTGCTCTCAGGGAGATCTTCCCCCAGTTTGTATAAATACCTGGAATTGCCCTAACCCAAGTGCAGCACCCTGCACTTGGCCTTATTGAACCTCATTAGGTTTTCATGGGCCCACTTCTCCAGGCTGTCCAGGTCCCTCTGGAAAGCCCTCAGGTGTCCAGGCTTACAAACAAATATGGGTAAACACACTAAATTGAGAGCTTATTTAATTAAACTTAGTTTGACTTTCTCATTTGGTAGGTTCAGGATTCTAAATTGGTGTATTCTACATTTTGCTGTGAGACATTTCAATTTTAAGTATTTCTGCCTGTCAATGTTGAAGATTAATTATAGTTTCCATGATGTCTACTCATGATGAGTAAAAATTAAACTGCAATAAAAGAAAGCTGCCAATAAGCCTTTAAAAAAAAGGTCTTTATGCACTGAAATAAGCAACTTTTTTTGTTATGTTAGCAGAAATTGCTGCTATAAGACCAGCTGTGGCCTCTCCTGCTCCTGTGAAGTCAGAGAACTGTTATTAGGCCTCTGAGCACTCAGACCTCACTATTTTACAGAATTCTGTGCTCACTGACATAAGCACTTTCAAACATGGGAGAAGAATTATGAGAAACCAAGGGAAAGGATTAACATCATTTGTTAGAACATTACGTATGAAACAATACTGTTGTTCTGGACTTTTCTTCTGGTATGAAAAACTTCGATGCCAATGCTTCACATTCGTCACATAGTAACTGATCAACAGGTTATGAGTAGTCATAACCCAGCTTTCCACACAGCTTGTTTTTCAACTAAAGTAAACCCTCAGTCAAGCAAAATCTCTCCCATTACTTTTTCAGCTGTGATGAAATGTCAGCTGCATTTGGTTTTGTCTCAGAGAACATTACCTCCTCATAATGTGGAAAACCACCATGAGGCATTACCACAATATGGACAGAACACCTGAGGCTGCAAAGACAAAGTCTGCTTTTTATCTCACACTGGTAAAATTCATGTGACAATAGTTCACATTATAAACCTTGAAGAGGACTAGATTGATTGAATTTTTATTAAGAACAGTGTGAAAGAAAAACAACAAAAAGAAAATACCAATAGGGGTACAAGACCTAGCTTGGCAAAAAGGAAGCTATTACAGTTTAGTAGGCTCTGCAAAATACTGAGGATATATAGGATAAGTCTAAATGGAATCATAAAGACATGAAAAATAGGG
Organism: Pavo muticus; assembly: GCA_016647715.1. Taxonomy (NCBI): domain Eukaryota; kingdom Metazoa; phylum Chordata; class Aves; order Galliformes; family Phasianidae; genus Pavo; species Pavo muticus. The sequence goes on along the minus strand of JACDJE010000033.1, from coordinate 181,395 downwards.
AGAATATGTGCTAAATGTATTGATTTTGTAAGAAGTATTCCTGAAATCCAAGTGAAGTTAGAGATAAGTATTGTGATTGAGCTTGATGTGTTTGTATCAATCAACATTTTTACTGTTGGTAGTTCCTGAAAAATTAGTCCAACTGGGTAGTTTACATGTTCTGATCCCAAATTATTTCGTAAAATGAAATATGTCTTTGCAGGTGTATTTATTTTCCTATTCCTTAGAGGACATCTAAACTATGGCAATTTATCCTGGAAAGAAATATAGGATTTAATTCTAAAAAGTTCCCCTTTTTATGCCCCCCCCCAAAAAAAAAAAACAATTAAAAGCTTTCTGTTTTTGAGGAATTCTGAGCATAAGCCAAGCATTCAGAATATTCTGTCTTTTATATAGAGTTCTTGTGGAGTTCCTTAACTATTCAAGTTATTGTACTTCTGAAGCTGAATATTAAATATGTTTTGCACAGAATTAAATGTGTATAAAAGCTACAAATAACATAAACCCATTCAGAAAATAATCTATAAATTTCATTGTATTAGTTTTTATGCACAAATACTTGAGAAAGCTATTTTTCTAGATAGGTGTGAGTCCCTATCCATGACATTCAAGGTCATCTTTAATTTTTCTCTGGCATTCGTACAAATGCTGAAACAGAAATTCACTTAAAATTACTTCATACCATGAATTAATAGAATGATAAGGCGGTGCTGGTAGAGATTTGGTGCTTAATCTTCTGTGGCCACATTCCTGAGTTTTAAAACCATTCTGGAACCAGCTCTGAGAACTCACATCTAAGCCTAAAATATTTTCTTCTTGTTCTTGTTCTAGAATAGGCTGTATGTTGCCCCTATACCTGAAGATGAGAAATTTACTGCTGCCTTTGGAGATGCCCCTTCAACAAGAGATATTTCTTGTCAAGTCATGAACAGTGGGGATCTACAGCCCGACTGAACTTTGTGTTTTCAAAAAATGTAAAGTTCACTCAGATTCCTGTTTTTCCTCCACAGCAATTTTATTTCTGTCTGGTTAAAATGTGTTCCTCACACACGTATCTATTTCAAAACATTAACTGATAGAACAGACAAGGTCCTTAAAGAAATAAAGAGTCTAAAAGGAAAGAGAATTAAAACAAATATATTGATCATTATACAGGAGAATAATATTTACAAACATTGCTTAATGGCTGTCTTTGTTTTTAGAATTCATATTAGCTCAGCATATTACGAAGATAACAGAGTAGGCAGAACTCATCAGTAATTACAAATTCTGTCAACCTTGTTAACGAAAATGGAAGAATGAAACTGCATTCCTGCAAAACTCAAAAGCAATCAGCACACAGAATTGAGCTGTCACAGATGACAACTATACGTCTGCCTAAGCCAGGAGCAGATGGAGCTATTTCATTATTGGTTGTAACCTTTCAGTTAATAAATAAATACATTTAGCTTGTATTCACAGATTAAAGGAAGTGTGTATTGTTCTTAATATCAACAAAGAATTGGACAATGACCACTCAGAATGAAAACAAACATTGCCCCTGCAATACGAAATGTACCCTGCAATTCAGACAGAAAGGGATGCTACAAAATGAAAGCGATCTTAAAAGAGATTCTGCTAACATGACAAAAATGTATTTCAATTGAAAAACAAGTTCTTTGAGCTGTGAAAGGCACTAGCTTTTCTAATGCAAGTTTACTTCTGATTATACTATTTTATTTTATTTTTTTATTTTTACAAAATGCTCTTTCCCAGCATTTTAAGAAGTGCTGGACTAACTGCCTCTAAAAGTAGCAGGAGTCAAAGACATAGTGGGACAACATCCACTTAGAAAAAGGAAAGGATCATGAAAGGGAAGCTCATGGAAATGTCTGAGTTCATATAAATTCAATTTTATCTGTTCTTGACTTGTGATCGCTTGAGCTGTTATACACAGTCCCTAGTGAACTGTAGAAGAAAATAAAATAGCCTGGCTCATTCTTGAGGATTTGTACATGGACAGGTCTCAAATTAAGAGTGAATTGCAGATGAATTCAAGATAAACACTGAGATTCAAACTGCAGTTGTGATCCCCCACAATAAATGATAGAGTATTCCACAAATGAGGCTGAGCATTGTTTCATAGGAACCAACACTTGCTTTATTTAAAAAGGGTGTACAGTTTATTGTACACCAGTAAACATGGTGCAAAATTATTCTTTTTCTGTGTGTGTATGAACCAGTTAATCAGTTCCCTGTCTCCACAGATAAGATATTATTAGGTTTCATAGTCTGCATTATTCAAAAAAGAAATTGATATTCATAAAACCATTTAGTCCATTTTAAAATCTACCTGCATTTCTTATTCCTTTGAACTTCTGAGGCAATTAATCACTCAGCTTCATTAGATTGTATCTGAAGCAATTCTTTCATCATTTAACTCTTTGCTTTTAAGACCCCATTATAGTTCAATTCTAATTTACTTTATGTAATCTTTTTTAATTATGACTCACAGTGTAAATTAACATTTTTCTTTGCTCAAGCACAGAGGACCTGTAAGGTGTGGTTCCAAAAATACAAACAAAGGGCATCCTCATGGCCTGGTTGCTTCCTCTTCCTATTGAATTCTCAACTAATGTGAACTCTTATCACAGGGCTCTGTAAGACTTATGGTCTTCCTCTTGGAATGTAGGAGCCAGATGTGATAGGACAGCCTGTTAGGTGGAAGAGCAGGATCGCATCCAGTTGATCCAGGTTGTTCTGAAAGGCAAGTAAAACACTGATAGATGTCATCCTACTAACCAGAAAGCCTCTGAAAGTGGCTGACAATAATTCCTATGGCTAAAGTTTTCTGATTTTTATTAATCTTGTGTTATCAGAAGTTTGGACTGCCTTTCTGCCTCAGCTCTTCAGATATTCTCTTGATCTCCGTGTTTCTTACTGAGCAGTTTTATTCTGTGGTATTACACTATGATTTCTGATGTTTGGGTATAGATTCTAAGGGCCATAAATGGTAAAAGCTTATTGATCACACACTTGTTGGTATACAGAGCTGTGAACCACACAATAATCCTGATGGAAGAATTCATTTCAGTGGCTAACACTTTTTTTTTATTTCACTAAAGTCATTAAGGTAGAAAACTCAGCAATATGCGTGGAAAACATGTTAATTTTAGTATTTCTCTCAGCTAGACAATACACACGCTGCTTCCTGAAACAATGCAAGATTTGGAGGGCAAGCAATGATTTGAGGGACTTAGTAGACTTAAGTTCTCAAACAGATTGGCTTTTAAAAGCAGGCACAAGGAAATGAAGAGGAATAGCTCAGACCAGCTGGAAGCACATGCCTAAGAACTAAATATTACAAATGCCTGCTGTGCTCAAGGTATAAAAGATCTTGTGCTCATGCTTTGTCCATAAACTTGACATTTTCTTTGAGGGGGAAAAACTCACAAAGTCCGGAATACTTCACTGGTAAAGCAAGGAAGAAACAGAAAGGCACCCTTCACATTTTTTTCCTCTCTTAAATTACCAAGGAACTAAACAAACAGAAACAAACCCAAGATAACCTAAACATACCCAAGAGTCTTAAAGATTTGGCTGGGGTTCTATCCAGTTTTCTGCTATTTGTTTTTAATCAATAATAGAATGGAGGTGTCATTTCTGAAGATAAGAAAATTAATGGCTTGCCAAAGGAGGAGAAGGACAACTCAGCTGAAGTACAGATTGACTACCATGTTATCATTCTAGCACAAAAGAATAGAGAGCTGACGTGATTCAATCAGTATATAATTAAATTAAGAGGAATACAAATGCAGTCAATACCATTTTATGAAGGACTGGTCTTATCAGACATTTTTTTTGTGAGACTAAAAGTTTGACTGAAGCAGGTGACTGCAGATGTAATATACTTGTATCTTAGAAAGGTGTGATTTAAAGCTACACAGATGTAAAAAAAATATCAAATAATTATTCTCAATCCCTTAAAAAAAAGAGATGAAGAACTGACTAACTGGCAGACAGTAAAACATAATGTTCAACAAGGAATCATTAAATTGTATCTATCTAAGCCAGTTGATTACTGTTAGCCTTAATTCACTAAGTCAACACATCAGACTCAAAGAAAAACATCTTATATAAATTCTGAGGACATAGGGTCACATGCTTTTGGGCTTAGAAGTTGCTGAACTACATACAAGTATACTCAAATAAAATCCTACTGTCTAAATTACATATAATATCAGATTAGAAACAAACATTCTGGAGCCAGAAACTATTGAAATATTTTTAAAATTTATAGATGAATATATATATGAATATATGAAATATTTCACTATTTCAGATTTATGATTTTTATATAATTTATATATAAAAGTATATATAAATATATATACTGGCCTTTTTCTAAGGAAAGCTCGATCTTCCCAGCAGATATTTAAATAATATTTAAATAAATATTCTGTTCTTTCACTAGCATGTCTAGGAGTTCAGTGAGTTTCAATTCTGACATCACAACCTTGAATAAATTTTACAATTATCAGTACATTAAAAGGAGAGGCTGAAACTGCTGCAGCTATTGAAATTGAACTTTCCTGCTACTCCTTTGGGAGTCCCTGCTTCTGTAGAGATAAACACACTGGCAAGGTGTAGTACAGAAACTTGCTCAGTTTCTGCAGAGTAAGCAAACAAAGGGATCCACTCACCATGGCAGTCAGTTGACAGTCCTCAAGAGAAATATGTTATTTAGAGATTAAATCTTGTGTTAACTGTAGATCTTTTCTGTGTATGGGTGATCTGGACATGAGCTTTTCCTGCCAATCTTCCATGCTTTGGTTTGTCTTGAGAGAACAGATTAGTAAAGTAAATAGTATGGATACATCAAAAGGTTAGTTTAGTCATTAATGAAGGTCACAATCCATTTCTCAGTCTGCACAAAAAATTTCTATAAAGGATGGAATTCAATTAATACTCTGGGCATCCCTATCAAACTAATAATCCCAACATCACTGTCCTATTGATGGAGATATCTGGAAATTTATGGGTTATATGAGTTATATTAGGTGTTATATTTCATTTTATCCTAAACTAAGCATTTGGAATATTCCAAAATTGTGCTTTGAAAATATAATTCTCTTCTGTGAAAGGAATATCATAGAATTGTTGGGATTGGCAGGGAACTTAAAGCTCAACCAATTCCGCACCGCTGCCATGGGCCTGGCTGCCACCCACTAGATCAGACTGCCCAGGCCCCATCTAGCCTCCAGGGATTGGGCAGCCACAGCTTCTCTGGACAGTCTGTGGCAGGGCCTCACTGTCCTCTGAGAATTTCTTCCTTGTACCTAATCTGAATCTACCCGCTTTCGGTTAAAAGCCATTATCCCTTGTTCTATTACTACCAGACCATGTGAAAATTCAGTCCTGTTTATAAGCTCCATTCAAGTACTGGAAGGCCACAATGAAGTCTTAGAGCCTTCTCTTCTCCAAGCTAAATAAGCCCAGCTCCGTTCAGCCTTTCTTCTCATGAGAAGGTGCTCCACCCCTCTGATCATCTTTGTGACTCTTCTCTGCTTGCTATTTCAGTTTTGTTTCTTGGAGAGCATGTCCATTTAAGTAATGTATCAAGCATGATCGTTTGTCTTCTAACTAGTAATTTTGAGGAAGGAGAATATTCATCTCTTTCATATGCTACAAACCCACGAAACTTGCGTTCCACTATTGGTTAAGTACCACAAGACCACAATGAGAATTGCCTACAACAAAAGAAAAAAAAAAAAAAAAGGAAAAAAAAGCATTCTTTTATAGAAAGAGTTATAGAACTCTGTAAAACTTTTATATGCTGACTCCATGATCTTTGCCTTTTATTTGTAGGATGCTTATATCCTGCCTCAGTTTGAGAAGATCAAATAACCATTAACTAAAATGCTGGTAGCCATAAATATCCTAATTTTATTTGCTAGAAATATATGGGAAGAACAGAATTGTAATACCACTGTAAGAACTCTCAGGTTCTTTAGAATTTAGTTGACACATGTCACATTTCAGATCTGTAATTCAGACTTTTGAAATTGATAGCAGAAGCAAATTCTGAGGACTCTGTGCATTAGTCTTTAAAAATCCAAGTATTATATCACAGTAATACCTCTAAGGAATTTATTGTCATAGTTAAAATGTGGAAATCTTACACTACTTTCTTACAAAATATGCACTTATTATTACTTATGTTTTTTAAAAACGTGTTGCTAACTGCATAGCTATAACCTCTAATGCCAGAAATTGTTTTGAATGATTAGCCTTTCTGAATACTTCATTACGCATACTTAATTTGGCTTCTGCATGCATTAACAGTAGATGAATGTTGTATCCTTCTACGCTGGCAAGGAAATAGAAACCTTTGTTAAGAGTAATTTAAGGTGAAGTCTATTTTCTATAGTGGAGGAAAAAACTGCATTATCAGGATCAAGTAGAATTAATTATTTTATTTCCTATTAGTGTTCATATAACTTAATCTCTCTTTGGTAACATTCTCAATGACAAAACATAATGGAAATTTGGCCAGGTGATAATAGGTGGAGTGACTCAAATGAGATTTAGTAATGAGGTAGCTGATGAGTTTTCATTCAAAGGACATTGCATTCAAACTACATTAACAGATGATTAGCAAGCTTAAATTAAGAGGCAAAAAGAACAAACATGGTATGGCAGGTGATAAAGTGGAAATACTAAGAAAGGAGCTAGAAATACAATACAGTTGATGATGAAATATTTTCTCAGTACTTGGAAAGGCTGATGTAGATCCTTTATGTACTTCAGGTGAACTAAATATGAAAACCAATTAGTAGAATAAACATCAACACTTGGTGACAGAATTAGTGCACTCTGTTGGTGTACTCTAATGATTTGGGGTCATAGACATCAAATGCATTACAGAGCATACTAAAAGCAGTTTGCAATATCAGGAATAATGTGATTGAACCCTTTCTGGTTTAATCTGTAGAAGGAAGACCAAATAAAGAGAAGGACGACTAACCAAAGTGAATGAGAACATCATGAAGACATACAGTGCACATTTTCCTCAAAAAATCTTGTATTTATATTTGTCCATGATTATGTCTGTAATTTATTTACAAAATCTTGTAAAAGAGAATACCGTGAGCAACAAACAAACAAACAAAAAAAAGTGTTGCATCACCGTATGTTGGTTGTACTTTTCTCAAGCTTTTTGCTTGTTCACCAGTTACCCAATTAGGTCATCAGACTGTATACAGTGTGACCACAGAAATAAAAATATACCAGCCCTAAGGCACTGACAGTAAATTATGAATTCTCAGAGAAGACATTACAAGAAGTGTCCAAAGGAACCACAGGCTTAAAAACTTGTTTGCATAAGTGATGACTCACCATTATAAATAATTAATACCAACACAGAAATCTACATATGAGAAATATAAAGAGTGTGACCTAAACTTGAGATCAGCTTTTCTAAATAGCAGTACATTTAATTAAGGCAACAGTTGAAAACCTTGTGGAATTTGAGGAATCATATTAGTCTTCCATTTGTAATATTTTTACAACAATAATGTCCAATTATTACAATTAATTACCATTTATGATTATTAATTATTATTAAAATTGGAATTTAATACTTTGTTACACTTTATTTTTAATCCTACTATTTTCTATTTCATCGCTTTCCAGAACTGAATGCATGCAGGTAAGGTGAGTCACAAGTACTAGTATGGTTTAATGCTATCTTCAACTGTGTTTCCATTGAAGGAAAATAGTTTGCTGGATAGTAGTTATTTTTTGTGCAGGAACAATGGATTCAAAATCATCAGGATCAGTAACATCAGTCAGGGGCACAGTATGAAACGTGGGCACTCACATCTCTCACCATTTTGCTGAGATGCAAAATGAGTTCTAAACATCTGAATTTAGAACAAATCTGTAGTTATTATAGAACAGCTTGTAATTTTGAATATGTAAAGTAACCAGTATCTTTATCAGATCTAATAATGCTTTGATTTGTTTGTGTTGAAGTAGGATCAGAACATACTTTTGCATGCACTGACTATGCAAAGTTCAATGCCCCTGAGAAACCAGTCTGCTATTTGTTAACCTGAAAAATGGTATTTAAGACAGGCCAAATGTGACGATAGTATAAAGGTAACTGTCAGGGCCATGGGAACTACCACTGACTGCTGTGAAAATATCTGTAGGAGGACTTGCAGAGGACCTTCTCCCTACTTCTCTCAGAAGCTTCATTTAAGTTTTGGTTCAGGTGTCCTTTCTCTGTTCTTGAGTTATTTTGTAATTTTGCTTTTACTTGGTTGAATCTTAATTTGCTGAAATTAGTTTCTTAGATGTGTCAAATAATTATGGACTTGCTTAGCAACCACTGAACTCACTCTGATTACCTTCAATGAACTTTACTTGCTGGAATCCTGCAGGATGTAAATCCCTGTTGGTGAGCTCCCTGTCTGTGCCTGTCCTGCAGTCATTCTCAGTTCTGTCCTTTCCCATCCATGTGGTGCAGACTGTAGCATTGTCTCTTATGGGTGTTGTTGAGATCCAGCTGCATGCAGGCTGACGCTTGTGAAGAGATCACTTCAATTCACATAGAAGGTGAAGAGAGTATTTGTAGATGTTTCAAGATAAGATATTTTTCAAGATGTAAGATAACTTATATCTACTTGTGACTTGCAGGAGTGCATGGACAGCTTATGGAATAGGAAGATCCACAAAATGCTTGAAACAAGAGAAGGATGCATGACACGTTCCGATCTCTTCAATTCTTACAGAGACATTTACTGAAGTAAACTTTAAAAAGTTTCTTTGGCTGTAGCAACTTTTGTAAAGGAGATTTTGGAGCTAGTTCCAACCACAAGATTTCTGCTCTGAAGTGCTTAAGTTGTCTCTTGTAATGGATTTTAAAATTGCTATAAGTATGCAAACTACTTGTTCCAGAACTTGGTATTTCCATGGCACGGACTCATGCTCCCTCTGTGGGCTCCTTGTCATCGGAGAAATTAATCACAGCGACATGGTTTCAGCAAGTGAGGTGAAGCCCACTTCACTGTTGTGGATGATGGCCAGGGTTACACCAGAAAGGGAGTCAGTATGCATGCTGCTAGATAAGCGTTGTCACCATTGTCAATAGCAGAAAATAACAACTCAATCTTGTGAGGTGGCCAACACTGCTCATGTTGAAAGATATTAAGTGTGTTATAGAAATGCTAAATCCTCAGACTCTCAAATTGAAAAACACCTGTCTTCTGGACCCAAACTGTAACCATTGTGGGATTTTTACCTTCAGACAGCCGGCTAACTTCTAAGTCATAAATCCATTGCCAAATCCTTTTTTTGAATATTCTTTTAGCAAAAACCACCAAATTTTTGAGTTTTTTATTTCATAGTTCTAGAAATCTCTGTGTAAAACTCAATTAATGTTGACAACAGCAGCATTGCAAGAACACTGCATACACTTTTTCTGCTGCAATTCCCATTACCATTTTGTGACAACAGTTCTTTCGGATTCTTCTTTCCACAGCTCTACCAAGCACCATCCCTGAGATTAAAGTTTCCAGATATTTGGGTCAACAGATGTATTTGTTTATAAAATCCTGAAAGCTATTCTTTACAGCTGACAAGTAGTACTAAAGGAGTGCTCCACAGCTTATCTTTTAACATTCTACTTTGACAATATCTGGAAAACATCCATTATTTCAGTGGTCTAATAACACATTCAACGTCCAGTCCTTTCAGGGAGACTTCTCAAAATGAAGGTCATTAAGTTTATTGCTCCCTGTTGACCTAAGTTATTTAAGTTTAGACACTCACTCTAGAATTATAGATCAAAACCTCATCATAATAGCACATTATTTGCTTTTCCAAACCCCAATATAATAAACAAGTGAGAAAAGAATTAGGCAATTTAAAGGGCAAGTTTAATGAGTAGTGTCTGGTTTTTTATAGAATGCTCATAAAGTTGGCTTGTAATATCAAGTTGAAAGGTAGTAATTCATAGGGAAAATGTAAATTTGAGGTATTTCTTCTTTCCTTGCAAAAATGGGGCAGAAGAAAATAAATAAACAGCTTCAAGGTAGAGCGACAGAAACTGATAAACTTCAGTGAGGATCTTTCCGCCTTTTGCTAACAGACTTCAATTGTCTAACTTCTAGGAAATTTTATGGAATTAATTTATATAATATGTCTTCAGCATCTGCAGAGAATGTAAATGTGAGAGAGACTGAAAAGTAAAGCAACCTATTTTAATATTAGTAAGTCAAATAGTACAGAACATACAAGTCAGGCATCAATTATTTTGAAGGGTTTTTTAATATCTAAGATGAAGCAAAACTTTACCAGATAAAGGTTGACATATTGATCAGCAGAGCTGCTTGAAAGCAGTATGTGATTTTTAGTGTCAGGTTTTCAGAATATATGTTGTTACTTTAAAATTTGAAGTGTTTGCAAACATTTCTTTTGAAAGTGTGAAATTCAGACACTGCTGAGGAGCCATTCTGGTGCAAGACTTCAGCTGTTTACCTCTCACAGCTCTCTCTAGAGCTTGTAGTTTGTTTCTGTAGTGTCTAGCCAAGATATTTTTGAAACAGATGCAGAGGACACACTTTCCTGTATGAGAGAGGTCAATAATGGTCTAACAGAGTTATCCTGGCGGATGAGAATGTTCCATTGACCATTTTTACGTTCTTTTGAGGGTGAGTTCTGATCAGCGTATTAAATGCCTCCTGGCTCACCCAAGCCTTTGATATTACTTTGAGAAAAATGTCTTTTCTTATTATCAAAATCTGTGCTTAGGGCAATGTGTCTTTTGTTGTACTAATCCATAAAGCCCTTCCTCCATTCAGTAGCACTTCTTGTTATTAAAGAATTTGATTTGAACCATTTGCACCATGGTGTTATTTTGAGACTTAATTTGATTCTGTTCACATATTATTAAAAGTATATGACTGGAATTCAGATAGCCAGGCCTGGAGAATTTAAGATTTTCAGATACTTTTAACTGAACCAGTAAAGTAAAAAGTTGGGTTTGTTTGTTGTTTTGGTTTGGTTTTAAATAAATAATTATGCAAGTATATATTACAAGCTATTACAAAATTACCACTAGTGAAGCAAGTATGCAATTATGTACACTTACCTATATGTGCACATTATTTGATATGTGTTACTGATACAGTTTTCACCACAAAGCTCCTAGGAGTTGGGATCAGACAAAAGTTTCTTATAGATAATCTGCACCACAGAGTACAGAGTCAGCCAGGCATTCCTGGCAGTGGTTGGGTCTGTCTGGGAGGTATCATGCAGAGAAGCTCATTTCTTGTAGACAGTGACTTATTTTTACACTCTATTTGTTGTAGATCCTAAGTGAGTTTAGGACATCTGTTATCAGCTTTGTTTGTTATCATGGTTTCATTGTTCTGCCATCTTTACCTCACCAAGGATGTTTTGGCTGCCTCTGAGTTTTCCAAGGATACAGCAAGGCTCAGGGCCCCTGCTGAAGTAGGTATTCATCTCTATCAATATATTTACTTGTGTTGCCTTTGTGACAGCTCCATCAGATGGTGATCTCTTGGCCAGAGTCAGCATCTCATCTGCAAATAATCTTGTTTCTTCAAATTTATCCTCAACTGCTAACTTTTCTCAACAAAACAATAAATGAAGTATTAACTGTTGCTGAATCTCTTCAATTATCATTAAATGGGTTCTGATAAATAATTTCCAGAATATGTGCTCTGCACTAAGTCCACTACAGAACATAGAAGCAGCTTCTGTTCTGCTCGGATCTTTTGAGATCAACACTATCTTGTTTATTATTCATGACTATAATAATTATATACACTTTTTTTACATTTGTAAAAAAATCTCCAAATTAGATAAACCAGGGCTTATTTGGGTAGCAACAACTATTCAATTCTATGTAAAACAACACGATGGCTTGCATTTCACAACAAAGTTACTTTACTGCTCCTGTTAAGATTAACTCCCTGCAAGTTATATTTCACATAAGGAAGGAGCCATTTTTTTCTATCAGTTTGATGAGAATACACTCCATGTGCAGAACTGAGAGAAAAAAAATAAAAAGAGAGCAGAGCTTTTTCAGAAGCTATGATTCAGTAACTTACATGCTGAACTTTAAGCATGATGATGGGTTAGAAAACTGAAATGCTAAAGAAATGTTATGAGTTCACACTATGAGGAAATTGTCATATGTAATTTGGAATTTTGAAACACTATTTTTAATTATGATGCTATTACTTAGATGAGTATATATGTATTAAATTCATTACTATATGTAATTTGCACATGCTGCATTTGAATTTAATTTGTTTGTAGTCAGCTGTCACAACAGAATAGAAGAAGGAATAAGATTATTAGTGGATGAAGTAGAATGTAGCCAGGTAAAGGAAAGAATAATCAGATCAGATAAAATCTTCAAAATCATTCCCTGACGGAACAAAAACCAGAGACAGAACTCAGTAAGCTTGAATTGTGTCATAACAGGGGAGCAGATAATCTCTTAGGTCACCAGAAGCTAAAAAATTCTGCTTCCAGAAGTTGAAGTCACCACACTGATTATTTTGTCTGGAGAGGAATACAAAACTAGTAAAATACAATAAAATACAATTATTAAAATGGTGTCATTATGAAACAACATATTGGATATTAAGACTAAGTCAGTATATCATAGAATCATAGAATCATAGAATGGCTTGGGTTGGAAGGGACTTCAAGCATCATCAAGCTCCAACCCCCCTGCCACACGTAGGACCACCAACCTCCATATCTAATACTAGACCAGTCTGCCCAGGACCGCATCCAACCTGCCCTTGAATACCTCCAGGGACTGGGCATCCACAGACTGTCTGGACAGCCTCCTATTCCAGCACCTCACCTCTCTCTTATCTCTTATCAATATCAGTGGGAGAAGGTTAGATCCCAGTTTAACATGAAAGAGGTCTAGAGATATGCTTATGTGCTACAATAAAACTAAATAAATTAATATGGTGTTTGGCAACAACTAATATGCATCTATATTTGCATGGATGATACATATTAGTTTTACAAGTGTCATTCTTGATAGTTTACACGTGGCTGAGACTTCCTTCTTTTCTGCATTTTTCCTTCTTACTGGGATAGTGATATTTCTATGTGATGACTTTTCTACTAAGTTTAGCTAATTCATAGATATTCACAGTATTTTGGTGTATCATATGAATTCTGAAGTTGTAAAAAGAAGGAGAAAATGAAGACTATGCAGATTTCTGAAAATGGCGTTAATCAGGAACAGCTTGGCAATGACACTGGCCAGCTTCCTCAGCATTTGTGGATGCGCTTCTACAGGCTCACGGACTTAGATATGTCCAGTTCATTTATATGTCTGCTATCTTGATCCTCCTCCACAATGACCTTAATACTGAAGATTTCTGAACAGGTTATCTGCTTCCCTCAGCTAGGATTACAACAAAAGACTTACTCTGTGTACGAACACTACCTCATGACATCTTCTTCCATAAGAAATAGTTATAGAAAGTTACAGATTCACGTGAATTGTATTTACAGACCACAGCACAGAGTTGAGAAGAAAGGTACATCACAAAAATCACAATGCAGTGGGAAAGAGCAAAAATGATAATTAATTTCTTTAGGTTCCATCAGCTACTTTTATTAATTTCTTATCTAACAAAAATGTTAACTGTTTTTTCTTACAGCATTTCTTTATACAAAATATTTCTTCATAATACTCAGCTCTGCTGTAGCAGTTGTAATTTGATGACTTCAGAGTACTTTGTTAATATTGATTTTTGAGCCTGAAGGTACTGAATAAAACTCTATGATATTAAAATTAAGTATATATACTATGCAGTGCTATATCTAGGTATATTTATATATGGATATTTTGTGATATGCAAATATGTACATATACATACACATATATATATTTATCTATACCTATATCTAAACACTCAAACACAACACCCAGAAGCATTTTTATTGTTGTCACTGTCTAATTTTCCAGTGAATACAAGCATTTACACAAAATCACCATGATGTGTTCTTTAGTGAGTTTTTCCACTTCACTGTCCAATTTCAAATGAAGTAGACAAAAGAGGTGGAGGCCTGTTAGCATCCATATGGATGGATAAGTTGCAGACTATTTTTAAAATTTTCTATATATCAAGAAATTCACATTATCCACTACAGACTTCCCTATTTTAATTATTAATAGAATGAGTCGTTTCCACTGGTAAAATTATGTATGCCCATATATACAGGATGTTCCAGACTACCTAGTAGTGGTCTGATTTCCATACAAAGCGGAACTGCAGGTATACTTTGTCTCTTGCTAATGCGATAACTCTTTTTCCATTTGTTTTTGTTTGTTTCTTCTTTTTTTCTGTTCTTTACCTTTACCCGATACTGACTTTTATATAGTCCTTGTTCTCCAGGGATAGGTATGTAGTTAGCTACCCAGAGTTTCCTCTACCCTTGGTACCAGGGCAACTTTCTGTCAAACATTCATCAACCACAAACGCATTCTTTTCTGGCTCTGGCAGAAGACTCTCCTGGCAGCTGCTCAGCAAGTTCCAAGCTGGTTGCTAATACCTCCTCCAATCAGCTGTCTTCACTATTTATAGAAATGTTTTATGAATTTATTTCAGTCAAAAGAAGCCAGATTAGCTTAAGACATTGTAATAAGGACTCCTTGCTAACCTGCCTCTTTTGATCTGAAATATTCTTATCTCTGCCAACAATCCTGAAGGCCCAGCAACATTTTTGGTGGGCACAAACAGAGGGGCAGAAGATATGTCTGTAACCGTGCATTAGAGGAGAGGTATCTCCTCCACATGCTCTTTCTGTTCTGACACATCTACTGTAAGTAATTTATCTCAGGCTACCTTTTAGAGTTCTGTTAAGTCCTGACTTCCCCTGCTTCCAGATTTACTTCTTTAAATTAAATTCTTTCCACTGCTTCTACATTCTAGTATTTCTTTTTTTCCCGCTATCTCCCCTGTGCCCCTAACCTCTGAGTAACTTCTGTCTGCTCAGAGGTGTCCTGCTTATGACTCATCTTGTTACTGCTCTGTATCACTAATCATTGTGACACTCAAAGGCTCTGACACTTCCAGCACACCCGGCTGTACAGCAAGACAGTGCTTTAATGCCAGATTCTCAGTTTTCATTGTGTCATAGTATTTTTTGTCTAGCAGTGAAAGCAGTGTCATACTGAAACTACACTGTCCCTTAGATTAGATTCATTTCTCAGACAGAAATTAAAAATATGTGAATTAAACATTTATTTCTAAAGTTCATCTGTGTATTATATGTTTCCCCAGTAATTTAATATACTTTGCTTTTCAGGATAAATTAAATTTACAGATTAGATAAAAATTCAGAAATGGTCTGTCATGTACAACAAGTTAGAATCCATTAATGCTAATGTGGACTCCATTAAACCTGCTTGTGAATAATCAGCAAAACAACAAAGAACTAGTTTCTGGAATATCCTCAGCATGGTGACACTACATGAAAAAAAATTGAGTATAAAATTTTGTGCCTCAATCCAGCAAAAGCATACATGTGCAATTCTGTCTAAACACAATGTAAAAAAGTGTTAAAATACATATCTGTGTACCTAGATATGTGTATATACATGAAGACCTACATATATCTATGTACATAATAAAAAATCAACAATGAGCATTTTTGTATCTCTGGGCAATCTCAAAAGTTTGCATCTGCTTAACTCATCCCTACCACTACTTTATTTGCTCATCTTTTCTGCCTTTTGCTGTCTTCTCATTCTATGTATCTCCTCCCTCCTACCATGTAAAGTTGTCCATGAGACAAAACATGTATATATATATATATATATATATATATACACACATTCACAGGGGACACAGTTGTCTGCTTTATTGTTATTAAATACACAAATGAATTATGGCAGTAGGTATTCAAATTAGTTTGTGACTTCAGTTTGGAATACTTGCCTGTGGCTGAGTTGTATGAGTAGATTCTCTGTTCCTGGAGCATGATCATTTACAATTTTCACCGTCAACTGCCTGAACTGAGAGTCACAACAGTAAAAACTATTGAAACAATAAGCATGCAAGGATTATGACTCAGGATGAGGTAAGCAGATGTACACTTTCAAATCTGGCACTGTATCAATATACCTACTCTGATCATCTGTACATGCATGGAGTCTAAATGCACTTGCATGGAGTCTAAAAATGTCAGGAACTGAGGAACGGTATTCCTACCAGCCTTAGGAGCTTAAGCTGGAACAGGTTATTCTATCATGTAGCATTATCCCTTCTAATTGAGGATTGCTCCTGACGTATGTATTTTTTTACTCTTCCCATTTTACATTTCCCTTTTTAATTGTGAGTTTACTGATTTTTTTCTTTTTGTCAGTTAGCTGCAGGTATATCTGTTTGGTGGTGATAAGTATGCCTTTGAGAAACTATCACCTGTTTTCCATGTTCTGTTATTCCAGGATTTCAGAAAGCACTATTGGTCTGCTGCATCATGCATTTCCAGGTCATCTTGAGCAGCCAAATTACATTTTTAAAAATACATTTAAAACCTCCGTGGATCATACATACACATTCTGCATCAAAAACGTGTGCAAAACACTTGGAACCTCTAGCTGCAGAGCACTGTAAGTGTCCATGGGATGATAGCTATAGAGAAGTATTGTATGAGATCTCTTAGGATTGCTTTAGTAGTGTGGTCACCAGCAGTTACAGTGAAAATTGTGACTGAAGAATAACACCAACTGGGACAAAATTTCTTTACAACATGTTTACTGTAATGTTATGCCTCATCTAAATGTACATAGCTACAACACATGTTGGGCAGTAGACAGTCAGCTCCATGTTTGTAAGGGGTAGTGTCATCTTTGGTACAAAGAAGGGAAAGAGCTTTGCACTTGTAAATGTAGTACTTGCCATTGAAATGGCATTAATGATAAAGGCCAGCTTATTACTCTTGGAAAAATACACAGCAGACTAAAAATATTTTTTAATGATTAAGCAAATAAACATGCCACGGCATCCATCCTCCATGTAAGATGATTACAGTGAGATGCACATTTTTGGTCAAAGCCTCTCCAAGGAAATTCATCCTGGTTGGGTCAGGCAAGAGTCCAGTCAACATATCTGCATTTCTTCCCAATGGCTCTGCCTGGGAGACAATCAAATGAGAGGGATTGGATATTCATCTAGTTTAATAACTCCTAATCTCCCTAGGGGAACAAAGTATAAGAGGAAAGGGATCAGCTAATTATAGTTAATTGTATTAGCCTAGAGAGAGTGATTAACATAATTAAGATAGCCTTGTGACTAGTAGCTCTATGGCAGAAATGTGCTCTTGGATGCAGTACGTGAAAATCAGATTTAAAGGAAGTACAGGCTAAAAAAACCTAACTACAGTCTTAAACTGATTTATTTTTTCTTTTCCAAACATATGCCAGTTAAAGTGCACAAGATCTCCTTAAACATCTAATGGCCATAAGTGAGGCACATTTTGCAGGAAGAAGGTTAATCTACTGGAAAGTGTACACTATATGAACAGTGTGAGAGAGGTAAGCATACATGTGTTGCCTGGTAACAGATCATTTGGCCTAGGAAACAGCTACTGGTGTACCAAGGGAAGACAAAGTAAACATCAACTAGACTACTGGTTTTCTTTGGTATCCTGCATTTTTTTTTTTTTCTCTTCTCTCCCTCTGAATTGAATATAAGCTTATGCTGTGAAAGCCAAATGTTTATCATGGTATAATTTCTGTCTCTGGCAAAATATGAGGCTTCTTGTTCTCCATACATTTCCTGTGGTCTTTCATGCCAGAATGACAACAATATAGTGCAAATTTAAACTTAGAAATCCCGAAAGGGCACATATATAAAAATGTCCAAGCCTAATTTTTCTGTACTTTCAGGTCAGTAGTAAGGCAGTAATCCTCATCTCCTATCTTTACGACACCTGAGAATGTAATAGCTATGTAAGGGAATTTGTAAAATTTAGTTAATATTTTTTTCCCTTTTCTGCATTTTTCCAAAGCAATGGAGGGCTTCCACATTCAGAGATAATAGAAAGAGGACAAACTGTTTGAGGAGAGAGTGCATATCTCTAAGTTTCCTGGATTCTATTTCCAGGGCTATGCATATGTTTTTGTTTTATATGTTTATTAATTTAAATGTTTATTTAAATGAGCTTTCCTCTTAGCTAGAATAGAAAGCAATATAAATTGCTCATAGAAGATCATTTAAGAAAAGAAAAAAAAGAAAGGGGTAGGTCATGTGTAACACAAATAAAAATTCACTGTGGTCTTGATTTTTTTTTTCTTTAAATGAAGCTTTGTCATAATAAAATGACTTCAATTTCCCTTCACCTAACTCTTTGGCCATTTCTCTTGTTTTCTTTCCAGAAATAAATTTTCTCAATATAATTAATAATGTTTCTGCTTCTTCTCTGGTAACTGAAAGGCAGTGGAACGGAGATGTCTGTTTAAACTTCCTATAAAGATGTCAACTTTCTGTGTTGTTAGCATTCCTCATTTCCAACAAAATAGATCAGCGATCCCCAGAGCCTCCACCCTTCTACCACCTTGAAGTACAACAGAAACAAAACAAAATGTGCCGTTTACAGAGTTCATGAGGAAAGCATCCTAACTGTGACAGAAGGAGCTCTGGATAGTGATCATTAAAAATCTTCAATAGGAGCACCAACAGTGAATTTTTAGCCATCGGAACAATCATAAGAAGAGTACAGGAGTTGGAGCAGAAGGTGTCTTAAAGGTTCCTTTGTATTTGTAGAATTATACCACATGTCTGCAAAAAAGAGAGAGACTGAGGCCAAAACATATGTCAGATGTTCGGACTCAAAGCTTTGATCAGTCAGTGGATTAAATCTATACCTTTGTTTTCGTTGAGAGAAGCAGTGGTTGCTTGCTGCTCTAAATCCTGTATAGTTTTATCTATTCAAAAAAAGAAATCAAGTGTAAAAGCTTGGAAACTTCTCTGCCTTTGTATCAACACCGTACCATAAAGAACATACCTTGTGCTCTGTGAGGCTGCCAGCTTAGGAGATACCCAAACAAATGGTTTCTGCAGTCTCAGGACACAAATTTACAATAATATTGATGAAGAATAACATTTCAAGGCAAATGTGTGCCTGATCCAGCAGTTCATAAGAATTCAAGTCTGATGAAGCTAAAATGCATATTGCTTTCTATTTGCTTTTCATCAAGGTAACATGCAAAATACTCACTCACTGTCTGTATGGGATTTT
Source organism: Pavo muticus (assembly GCA_016647715.1). NCBI lineage: Eukaryota > Metazoa > Chordata > Aves > Galliformes > Phasianidae > Pavo > Pavo muticus. The sequence continues at coordinate 162,099 of JACDJE010000033.1, read as the reverse complement.
GTCATTTGAGTGAACTTCTTGCAAGATAAATAAATAAACAAATTTTATTAAAAAAGAGCCAATGTAAAAGAAACCCTAATTGTAGGGCAAGTTCAAAAGGATCATAACTATTTAAAAAATTTAAAAAAAATCAAAAAACCCAAAAAGTGACTTTATTATGATCTGAAGGTGCTACAAAAAATTGTAGTTAGAATCCTAATGATAAATAATGCAATATTCAATTGATAATTTGATAATATTATTGTAAAGTAAACAATATTTTTAAAGAGAAAGTGTTTATAAGAATATCTGTGTGCATTGCAAATACACCAAAAGGGTTAATGTTATAATGTAAGCAAAAGTTAATTTGAAAAAATATCATTCTAAATTTTATAAGCTCTATTATAAAGGAATATTCATCCATCAAAGTTGAAAATGAGATATATACAAAGAGATCATAATAATTTAGCTGACATTTCAATTTTTAAAACTTATTAATAAAAATTGTTTTATTATGCTGTGCAATGAAGCAGTAATAATTAGATTCGGTGGCTAACAAGCTGGCTTCTCCTGAATCTGGAACTCTTCTTTACACAACTATCTGCTGCACCAGACTTCTCACAAGAGTTTATCTGTTTTCCTTTAAGAAAAGCCTAGAAAAATAAATAGACATAGTTGACTGACCTAACAGAACTGGTCTTCTGTAAACTAAATGATGCTGCAATAGTTTGCTTTAGTTTTTTATAATCAAAATCTTTTTCCTCCAAAGGTTAAGAAGGAGAAGAGGAGAAAGTAAAAAGAGACAAGAGGTAAATGTTTCTACAAACTGACAGACAAGACTTAATCTAAGACAAATGATGAATAATGTCTTCAACCAGGCATTTCACACTTTGATTTAAACAACTTCTCAATCAATCTGAACTGTGTGGATGATTTTAGAAAGGTGTAGATACAAAAAGATATATACGGATGTTTAGTAAGCTGTCATGCTTCCTTCTTACCTAATAATTTCATTTTAACACCAAAAATCTTTCTCTTTTGCAAATGAGTAATGATATTTAGAGATCATAAATTCTCATCAGTAACATATACTTCTTAAAATTTAATTGGTAGCTGTAACGAAATAGTATAGCTGTTTCCTATAAACTTCACCATCTAAACTAACTTGTTAAAAATGATTAGTATGGAAAGCATTAAAAAAAAAAGTTACTCTTCTTCTAGTTGCAATGTCTCATCTAACTCATTGGTTTGGACTGTTAATGAGTAGAAAAATGCCTGAGCTTCATTGTTAGTTTCAGGACCAAGATGTCCAGACAGAGACAGAAGTGGCTCCAGGCAATGTCTGGTAGCATGCTATGTCACCTTGCAATAACTTTTAGCCTTTTTTACAAAGATCTGCCTCATGAAATAATTTCTGCTTGCTGAGAAAGCACCCGAGAGCACCTTTTGTGCTTGCAATGCACTGTGTAGGCAGAAGCATGTGAACCAGTTTCTTAGGTCTTTTTTTTTTCTTTTTTAAGGAAGAAAGGAGCTGAAATCTCACATGCAGTATGTGGGATAACTAGGTTTATGGTTTCCTTCTAATAAATTATAAACAAATATAACACTAGATAGAAGCAACAGATTTCAGAAAAATAAATTTGAATTCTGTTTTCAGTCCATTACAAATACTAGCTGTAACTGCATTACTGAAAAAAAAAAAAGGATAATAAGTAGACTTCCCAAAGTGCCTCATACAATGAAATTTTTGTGGAATCAGAAAAAAATGTCCTCTTAATTTACTACAAGTATTCTAAATTGAATTCTGTAAATTGAGATGTGAAAAACATGGTGACTTTTCTCAAACTGAACTGACGTAGGCTGGTACTGTAACACACCTGAAGGATGGAGATGACTAACTGATACTAAGTGAGAAAATAAAATAAGAGATTGTTTTGCCAGATACAATAACAGCAAAAGATAGATCATAGCTGATTAGACCCCTAGCCACGAACCAAAATCTAGTATGCTTTCCATAAAAATGTACTGTATTTATGCAGAAAAGTGTCTTCTGTTTGTAGCAGGAGGCAATTTATGGATATTCTGGTTGATTTGAAAAGAAGAATGAACTGAGTTCTTTTTACAGAAAAATATTGCTAGAAGGAGAGTATATATACAAATATACAAATATAATTGAAAAATAAGAAAAATTACCCAAGATACTTTTGTTCAAACCCCAGTGATTCATGTAAGTTGATCTGTTTATAATGAGATATAGCTAAGGAAAGGACAGGCTGTGAGGAATTTGTATATGAAAATAAGAATTCATTGTCTAATTTTGTACAAAATATCATAAGGAAAAAGGCAGGCTGGTTGTGGAGTTGGAAAGATGCTAACTGCAAGAGAAATTCGAAGACTTTAGGGACAATAGTCAAGGCTGGAGAGAGAGCTACTGCAACAATTTAGGCACCAGAAAATGAGAACCTTATCTCTTCTCTTTACCCTAAAAAAAAAGTTAAATAAAAGCCATCAAATTTAACTCCCTCAGTGGAGGGTTTCAGAGTATCAAATCTCTTGAGATGATTTCTTCATCATAAAAACTAAAACTAAATTCTTTAAAAAGAAAATCTACATATGTTTTAGTGAAACATATGTTTTAGTGAAAACTTTTTTTATCTACAGCTATTAAAACTGCTAGATGTACACTTGTGGCTCTGTCTCTAAAGTTCATGAAGTAATTTGAAGGTGCTTAATCCTATCACTCTACATATGATTTTTCAATTAACATAACCTTGAGCTGAGACAGCAAATTGTAACTTTCTGTTGCAGTTTTATTTGTTGATGCCTTCATTTTCAGGTTTAAGGAATAATATTAAGCTCATTTATTCATCATGCTGCATTTACAGATTTTGAGAATTCAGAATCTTGAAGTTGCTCACTCTGCTTCAAGCCATGTCATTGCTTTGAAGTGTCTTTAAAATTGACTTGGCTCAGACCAAAGCACGGTCTAAAAGGAGAGCATTTTTGTTTGTGTATTTTATACATACACACACACATACACAAGTCCCGTATTAAAAATGGCATGGTCTATTCTTTAACCACATGTTCTTTTAAAATATTTTTTAGATATTTCCCTTGTAATTTAAAATAAAAAGGCTGTCACTTTTCAGAAATTGGTAGCTGTAAAGAGTTGGTTTTTTTTTTTTTTTTTTTTTTTTTTTAACATTTCTTGCATCACCAGAGAGAACTTGCTGAGAATTTATTTGCTGGTTTGCTCTTTGACCTGATCTATCAGCTAGGGTTTTGTAATTCTGTCTGACTGACGTTGAGCCAATCAGTTTCGGCAACATGATGTAGATGTGCAGCACATGAGGAGGTGTATTATTGGCAACATAATCCTCTTGTGCATGGTGAGTCCCTGCTGGTTCTCCTTGCAGTGTAGGTTGCTGTTTCCTTTGTACTGCAGACTCTTATTCTCAAGGAAATGCTCTTACAGCTCTTCAGAGCCTAGCAGTGCTAGTTACAGTTGGGACAACTCACATAGATCCTGTAGTTCTGTAGAAGGCAAGAGCAGGACGACTACTCAGAAAAGAGAAAACAAACCATAGGGAGTGGTAAAGTCTCGGTCCCTTGCATTTTCATAAAAATATGTGTTGAATTGTAGAAGAGATTTCAGTAGCAAGCATACTCTTCCACATTATTGTACAGGTTGCCATCACTGAGCTCTGGATTTCCACAGCATACCATATTTGGTTCGGGTAAACAACACAACAGAGTTGTGGTCTTTCACAGCATACTCCATACAGCCATGGGGACACACCATGAGCAGGGATAAGGCAAATAGTTCCTGTCTCCCATGAAATCTCATGACTGCTCAGAAACAGATGAGTGATTTTATTTATTTGTTTGTTTGTTTGTTTATTGACAATCTCAATAATGTTTCTGAAACTTAGTTTTGGTGGAACTTCTAATTGAAAAGACAGAATGAAAATTTCTCACCTGCTCTGCTATGCCTTTCCTGAAAAACTTTGGATTGACCCTTAGACCGAGAAATATTTCCTTTTTTTTTATGAGCACTATCCAATACCCTCTCTGTGAGGGCACACAGTTACTTCCCTTTGCTAGAACAAGAATATATATACTCTTACACAGCAGAAGGAATCTTTACAAACTAAACTACATTGATATCCAGCGATGAGGTGGCAAAATCAGAAGAAACTCCTGTGATGTTGAATAGTGTAATCTGAGTTCTCTTGAATGGATAAGCAGCAGTCTTGGGCAAAAGATGCATCTAATAATTGGCCATTTACTCTACAAACTTGACTCCTCTGCCTAGGTGAATAGGTTGCCTAAAGGCATGCCTAAATGTGTACTTGATTGTACGCTATAGATAGTGTTAAAATGTTAACATTTTCAGACCATTTATGGAGAAACTGTCTATATGCAGTGTATGGATTATTTTTGAAATTAAAACTCTCTGAAATAACCTATGTCAAGCTACACACCTAATCTAGGTACAAAACTTTTCTCCCTGTTCTTTTTGTCTTTTTCTGCCTTTCCTGATGCCAATTGGAAAAGTTTGCCTGGTAAGTGAGTGATGGAAATGTTGTTAATCTTCTGACCATTTCAGTTTAGGTATGAATTTGAGGGAGGAAGGGGAGAAGCAGGCAGACAGGCTGCCAAGCAGTTTTTTCCCAAAGCACATCCCACTGCTCATTTCCAGCACAACCCTACAATGAATCTCTGCTCCAAAGTGGTCCCTGTCCCCTTCTCTCTTCCTGTTGAAAGATGATATGGGGCTTTGGGAAGGGAAGTCAGGAAAGCCAGGAAGCAAAGAAGCCCTACCTCATGCTCAGGATGCAGCAACCACATGCAGGGAGCAGGGTATATTCTAAGTCCTGCCCACAGCATAGATACAATCTCCAAACATCATTCAAACTGACTGAATTGAACATAAAAAATGATGGTTTTCATGCAGAAAGGGAATATTAACCACTGCTGTTATTAAGAGAGACTAGAGAAACTGTAAGCTAGAAGAAGCCATGGACATGAAGAAACCATTGACCATTGGATATCAGCAATACTTAAATATTCCTGAGGTAAAAGAACATTTACAGGTCTGTAATTTTATTTTATCAAGTTCTGCATGCTTCTCGTTGCCAATATTAAAAACAAACAAAGCCAACTTTTTTCTTTTGCGAATATCTGCAGAAGAGCCTCAGCTATTGTGTGTTTCTGGAGATGAGTGTGTTTCAAATAAATGAACAAAGTCTTGGAAAACCTGTAGAGACCTCACACTGCATTGAAATCACCTCTTTAGACAAACAAAAATATCTGAATGATAGGAACACAGACAAAAAGGCAGAGTGCTACCTTACCTTGGAAGATTAAAAGTATTCTGGCTCAGCATAACTACTAGACTTAACCACAGAAAATGTATCCTGGCAAACAGTCCATTACCCATTTGAATTATAGCTTTAAACTTGTTTAGGAGCACTGTTCAGGTACTCTAATCTGTCCTGAACACATCCGAAGTCCTTGACTGTGTTAGGTAACCAACCACTTTTACATCAGTTTCGTAAAATTACTTGTACTCTTTCCCTGCAGATAGTATGAACAAGTTATAGGCTTACTCAAAGTAATCAATCAGCATCACACAGAAACAAGTAAAATCTTTCAAATCTCTCTGAAGACTCTGGAGGCTCTGGTCAACCTGTAATAAATCTCTCCTTGCATCCAGGAATCCAGAGCACTTTGCTTTTTGATCTGAAACTGCAACTAACAATCTCTCTTGCAGAAAGTTAAATCAATGAGATGACGAGAGCAATTTGAAATAACCATATATCCATTGAGAAAACTCATTAGAGAATACAGTTGATAGCTATAAGCATATACTCTGCTCTGATATAATACTCTGCATAGTTATGGTTCAATATGGTAATGATTTAATTGATGCCACTGTAATTACTGTAACAGATTCTTTACCGTACGTTTCCTCCAGAACTTATAAAGCTAGATTACTAAGCCAATTATTAATAATCTTGGGAAAGCTTTTGATTTTTGTATTTGATCATGTGGAAAAATTGCAGTCCTCCTACTTGAGGCACACTTAACTCTGCATGTGTCCAAATTGGTGTCTTCTATTCCTTACAATTTAGCATATCAGCACTCATTAAAATACACCTTATCTAACTACATTATAATAGCTGGCAAGTAATTTTATCGTAACAGTAAATGAGTTGCCATCGTGCATCTAATTAAAAATTCACTTTAATATTGAAATTAATCTAATGAAAATGAAATTGCGCTGATGGTATTCAGTGCTTCTGAAATACAGTATTCCATTACGTATGTCTTAGCCATGTATTTTTGCGGGAGAAATTCTGATAGTCAACTTTGAAAACAAAATTTTGTAGTGCTTAAACAGGGTCTTCCTTTTCCTAGATGTATGTCCCCCTAAATTCAGGGTTTCCTTTCCTACAGGGGGAAGAACTTTTAGAAAATATTTGTTACGGTTGCATAAAGAGTGCTACTGTCAAAAGCAAATCAGGCACAACAAAGTGAGGTATTTTATGCCCTCATTTCATGCCAGATACTCCACAACAGCTAAGCATAATTTACTTCGGATTTAACAACTTCCGTCCACAAAGAGAGGAAAGATGTTATAGAATATAATACTTAACATTATGAAAAAATATTGTTAAATTTCCTTGTAAGAAGACAAAGATGAATGGCAAACATTTGTTCCTGAACATATAAAAAGATGAGATTAATTGTCACTGACAACTACCAAACTAGCAAAAATTATTGGAATGTCATCTTGTTTCTCAAGTTTATCAAAGTTTCTGCAACTTATAGAAAGAATAAACATATAGAAGAATTTTCAAGATATTCAAGAAATACTCAGATGCTTCAGAGAATTTTCCGTAATTTAAGGAGAGTTTGTTATTTGTGATTAAAAAGAAAATCTACTAACGTAGAGAGGATTTTCCTTCCAATGAGTGATGAGTCTTAAATCCAAGGGTAGCAATATGGGTAAAAATAAGATCTCCAGGAGCAGGTTTTGTTCTGATCTGGTACAGAAAACAGTGCCAGAATCTTTTAGTCAAAGGAGAATGGTAAACATTGAAATATGCTCAGATTTAAACAAATTAGGTCATCTTTGTTGGTGGAAGAGAAACAGGAACAGTAAAACAGTCCATCAAAATGTATTTGATAATGTAAATCTGGAGAAATCATGGAGTTTAAATTAATTTGTTTATCAAAAGCTTATCATCTAACATTCCTGCTTTGGTTATTTGTAGGTTATTTTTTTAAGCAAAGAACAGTCATCAGTGCTTCAGATTTCTCCTTATTATTGATGAAGGGTATTTTTTAAATGCAAAATGTTTGCAAATCTTACACATTTCTCTTCACAAATGAACAGTAACTATTAACAATATGGGTGCTGTTGCTGCATGATATCCTGTCTGCTTCAAAATATAGGAATCATATTTTCCATTCACAGTTGCCATGTCTACATGGCTGGCCCAATAAGGATACAGTTACTGTTTAGCTCTGACTTTCTATTTTTATTTTTCAACCAGCTAGTTAGGTTATCTTTTATCTGTAGTGATTTCATTCATGTTTCACTGTTCAAATCTTTTTTGTTCATTTTTATCCAGAAAACTAAAATTCTTCTGAGAAGCAAAGAATTGCTTAAGCAATGGGGACAGTTGAATGCTACTATAACTCATGTTGAAATAATTTTTAAATGCTGTGAAACATGACAATTTTATGAAAACATGGTGTTCATTTATCATACTTCCAGAAAAAAAAAAAAAAATCACAAGTTTAAATAAAAATATTAACAGAATTAAAATAATTTCTTATCTCCTACTACTAGTATGTTTATATAAATCTTAATATCTTCCATAAAACTCACATGTCCACACCATCTGATCCCAGATTCATTATTACTTAGCATCATCTCCCTACTTTGATCCACTTGCAAGCTCTACAACATTAACTCTTTCCCATTAGCAGAATTGGAAAGTAATTGTAACATAACATTTGGAGTAACTAGAATTAAGGCTTAATAAAAGGATCTTGTGATGAGCTATTTGTGCTAAAAAGATTTGCAAAACCACATCTAGGATGAATGAATAAGAAAATGAGATCTGATGGTCTGATGTTAAAGAACTTTTTAAGATTTTCTAATTATTAAGCAAGCAGAAGTTTCCTACTTTTTTTAGGAGAACTTAAAGAAAAATGAAGGAAACATGAAATATTTTGATTCCTATTCAGTGATGGAAAATGGACAATGGAATAACACTGAGTAGCTGGTGCACTGATATGCACTAGGAAGCATGAGACAAGCTATGTAAGGTTGATGAAGGCATGGAAATAGCAACAGTAAGTTTTACAGTGTGAAGAAGAAGTGAAGCATTTAAAAAGACATCCTTCTACACTATCATTCTCAGTCTGTGAATCATAGACAAATGAGAGTGAAGTGATGGACTGTGACAGAACTCAAAGAATGGCAAAGTCGTGAGATTAAAGGAGTAGGGAAGGGAAAAAGAAAGGAAAAAAAAAGGTAAAAAAGGTAAAAAGGTGATTAAAATGGCAAATATGAAAAGATGGATAATGTTCCAGAGAAGTCTGAGGAGTTGGAAGGTTATAGATGGAATGAAGGAAAGCAAGATAGGATCCTGTGGTGGAAAACAGCAGAAATGTTTAGTGGATTGATCTTAGTGAGAGAGAAGGCAGGGGAAAAGTATCATATTTTCATGCTACTGAATCTGTAGATTTTCTTGTCACCCTTTACATCTCTTTCCAGATTCAATTCATGAGGGTCTTTAGCTTTTCTAATACTATCCCTGTACACTATCCCCATGTTTCTTCAGGGTCACTCAACCTTTTTCCACATCTTGTATGCTTCCTTTTCATATTTAAGTCCTGTTAGGGGCTTCTGGTTCTTCCGTGCAGCCACCCTTCTTCCTTTGCTTAAGTTCCTGCATATTGAAATGAGCCATTTGAGAGGGTAGTTCTTGAAAAGCAAAGCTTTTATCAGACTTTTCTTTTCTTTTCTTTTCTTTTTTTTTTTCCCAGCTGTATCCTACTGGATTCTTTGAAGTAGGTCTCTGAAGTGGCCAAAGTCTGCTCTCCTATGTCCAGAGATGTGATCCTGCTTTCTAGCTTCTTGTCTTCTCTGAGGATCTCAAACTGCACTGTCTCATGATCACTACTGCCAAGGCTGCTGCTGACCTTCACTTCCCTGACAAGTTTTTGTTCTTTTAAAAATCAGGCCTATCAGAATGCCTTGTTCTTTTCTTGTGGGCTCCTTAATCATCTGTGCTAGGAAGATTTCATTGCACTCCTGAAGCCTTCAGTGCTTTGCTGTGCTGTCCCTCCAGCAGGTATTTGGATGTTCTGAGTTCCCCGTAAGAACTGGGGCTGGAGAATGTGGGGCTTCTCCCAAACGCCTGAAGAAGGCCTCATTTACTTCATCCTGATCACGTAGTCCATAGCAGAAATTTGCCAAAACATAGCTTACATAGGTCTGCACTTTAATTCTGATGCAGCTGATGACTGGTCCATGGTAGATCTATAAGAAGAGCTCAGTGCATTCCCATTGCTCACATAAAAGGCATATCTACCTCCTTAAATTCTCATCCAGTTTTCCTAAATAGTCTGTATCCATCCATCACAGTGTTACAGTTGTAGCCCTGTAATTGTGTACAGACCTCTGATTCCTCCACTGATCCCTACAGGCAGATGAGAGAAGTATCCGGTCACGCGGAGTCTCCAGAAAAGGTGTGAGAATTTTCCCCATGACAATGTCCTGTAGGCCATCCCTTATTTATGAGCACACACTTGATGACTCCCTTCAGCCATGTATTGCTGATTATAAGGACTAACTTCAAACGTTTACTTTCTATTACCAGTCCACCGTTTCCTGCTCTTTACATTGCAGTGGAAGAGCTGCAGGGAACAATAATCTGAGGACCAAATTTCATAAGCCTCCCCATTAGCAGTTTGCTCTGGAAACAATATAATAGAATCATAGAATCATAGAATCATAGAATCATAGAATCATAGAATTATAAAATCATAAAATCATAAAATGGTTTGGGTTGGAAGGGAACTTAATAATCATCTAGTTCCAAACCCTCGCCAGGAGTAGAAACACCTTCACTAGATCAGGTTGATCAAAGCCTCATCCTATCTGTCCTGGATGGGACACCCTTGGAGCTTCTCTGTGAAACAGTTCCACTACCTCACTTTTGAGTAAAGAATTTCTTCCTCAAATCTAATCTAAAAGTCCTCTTTTTGTTAAAAGCCATTATCCATTTTCCTATCACTACGCTCCCTCAGTTCCGTATCACTCCCTATCCCTACGCTTCCCTATGATTACATCAACTCTCTTAGCCTGTCTTCGTAGGAGAGGTTCTCCAGCTCTCTGATCACACTCGTGGCTCTCCTCTGGATCCTCTCTATTAGGTCCATGTCCTTCTTGTTCTGGAGACCCCAGGTAGGGCTTCATAAAAGCAGAGTAGAATCTCCTCTCTTGACATGCTGGTCACTCATCTTTTGATGCAGGATACAGTTGGCATTCTGGGATGTAAATTCACATTGCTGGCTCGTGTTGAGCTTTTCATCAACCAACACCCCGAAGTCCTTCTCCTCAGGATTGCTGAAAGGCAACTGAATCTGTAAGGCTATGGGATATATTAGAGTCAAAATAGCCAGTGCTGGTTGCAACAGAAAAGTCACAGGAGCAACCTGTAAGTAGAAGTGGATGGATCAGCCTGAGAGAAATGATAGAAGATGGTTTTCCACCTCAGGAGTCCTCAGAATGGAGCAGCAGGGAAAACTGTGGAGCTAGCAGCAGCCCAGAGAAAGTCCTGCTCACACGGCTGCTTTTCCAGCAGCTGGAGTGCCACCGGGGACAGAGTTAAGAGATGTGATTCATCTTCTCTTTGTAATTGGGGCTGACAGAAGTTGCATGTTTTTCTGACAGCATTGGCAGAGCATTTGCTTGTTCTCTACCAGGCTCCCTGTGTGCCTGTGGGAACCCGCAGTGCAGACCCTGGTGGTCTCCACGTGTCAGACAGAGTTGATGCCACTCACAGCAGTGGGAGTGCTCTCATGCTGACAGCAGTGCTTTGTAGATATTCCTTTGCAGATGTGTATGAGTGACCATACAAAAAAAATTCAAAATAATCTGCTAGTGTGATAGGATAGTGTCACTATGTCAGTGCTGTAAAATCATTCCAAAATTATGTTTGCACTGTGCTAGGAAAAGAAGAGTGGCAGTTAACGGTTTAAGTGACTTTTTAAATGAGCTCTGCATGTAATGACACATTTTCATTACAGTTGTGTTTTTAAAATATTTTTCTAATATTTTTTTGTGTTGCTTTTCTTTTGTCATTGATGTTGTATGTAAGATGGAAATGCAGTTAAAAAGGAGTCTATATTTAATCTTTTAAGAAGAGTTTTTAAGTTAATTATCTTGCCCTGTTACTTAGACTAAATAACAGTGCCATCTGCTGAAAGGTAATAGTGACTTGCAGGAAGAGTTTACAGTCGTCATTCTTTATTATATAGAAAGCTTAAGATAGAGGCAGTGATAAAAAGAAAGAAATTAAAGTAACCTGAAGAGGTAAAGATGTAGAGGTACAGAAAAGGGGCTTCAGTAAAAAGAGGATGAAAACAAGCAAAACAAAAAGTATTTGAAAATGAAGTAAGTATGAAGTCAGAGAGAGAGAGCGAGCAAGGTTTCTATTTATGACAGTACTGATTTCAGGTTTAAAACACCATGACAACTTAGATTCATTGAAGAGACCTTCCTTGTCACAGTGCATCACCCCAACGGCTGTGATCTGACCTCTTTAATAATTTTCGCCACTAAAAAAATTGCATGTAAAGTTCTTTTAATCGAGATAAAATGATATTTTATCATGCAGTTTTAGTCTTCGTAAAAAAATATATATATTAGAATACTCACACATTCTAAGCAGTTTCCTGTTTTTTGAGATGATTTTTTAATTATTAGTTTCTGGAAATGAAACAAATATCCAGACATGGAAAAGAGTACTGTATGAAAGAAACAGCAAAAAGAGAATATCTGTTGCTTAAACCTCAGCCTGTTAACTCTTGTACTCTGAAAATTTTATAGAATATGGATAATTTATATACTTTCAGCTTTTCAGTGAAAGATAGATATGTGAAAGTAATCACATCATACATTTCCTCTGGTTTTAATCATATTATACCTTTTTATGCAGATTTTCTTCCTGTATAACTGCGTTTACAATTCAGGATTCTGAGCATGAAAAGCTATATGGTTGTCACAAGGAATTTAATTACCATTTTTGAATCCTAAGAATTGGCATCTAACACTTTATTTCTTTTAAAAGTTCTAGTTACAGAACTCCCAGTGCTAATTAAGGCATCAAAATGGAAAATCCTCTAATTTTATCATTCACTATATATCTTAGTGATAACATTTCCTGGAAATCTAAAAATATATATGTATTATTGTAGCAGGAGTGCATGCATTTATCATGTAGAAGTTGAAAAGGCTTTTTATATTTGCTACTGTGCTTTCAACGTGTTGTAATCATGCCAACTAGCAGATTTTCATTAACTTTAATACTGTTACAACTTGGTTTTCTTCTTACCCGTGAAAATGATACCATTTTTTTCACTATAATTAAAGCCCTACACCTATTGTGCTAAAGGGTAAATAGCCTCTTTGGTGCTACAGGTACAGTTGTGTTCAAATAGGATCTCATGACCAATTTTAAGGAGTCTGGCTGCTCCCAGTGAGAGGGCTAACTTAATGAATAGGGCTTTTTATTGAAGCAACACATCACATTGCTGGTGATATATACACTGTCTTCAGAATTTGTCAGAGTACCAATAATGTGAATAATATAACCAACCATAAACTTGTTAAATTATGGAATAACTCTATAAAGATTTCTAAGTTTCCCAGGGGAAGCACTCTGTAAAACCATGTGTGAATCTTATCCAATAGGCATCCCTATTGAGGGATGGGAAATAGATGTCTGTCAATGCCTGTCAACTGGTTCCAGGATCCAGCAGTGTACTCCCAAATGGTCTGTGATGGTACCTATCCCAGCTCCTTCTTCCTTTAAGCCATTTTTGCACTATTTGATTACTTTCCAGTGGAGCTTGAGTGACTCTAGTCATATGTATCTTTGTTGTGATTGATGCGATGAAAAATGAAAAGCTGCTGACTCAGGGTGACAACAACACAGTTTATCAGTTCCATAGTATCAGTAAGTTCCCATCCTTGTAATATTATCACAGAACATGTTGTTTAGGCTCCGCTCCACCCTTCCTGCTGTATCCCTTAAAGCCAACATCCAAGTTCTCCTGGTGCTGCTAACAATCTAAGGTTTGCAGGGCCTATGTTGCCAAGGGAACTGTCATGGAACAGACTCCTTGCGTGTTCATCACATTTCTCTCTGCAGGTTTCCTCAGCACTGAACTTTCTCTTAAGATATGGACATAGCAATAATTCACCTCCAACAATTACTTCACATAATCTACCCCATAACTACATTCACTCAAGTGTTCACAATATTTAGAAGGATCTGGGGAGATCACAAGCACTGGTGTTACAAGAATTAGAGCTCAGGGTCTCTTGGGCTGCTCACTATGTACGGTGTAAGGTGATTGACATATAGTCATAGTATTTAGCAAGACAATGTTATCAGTCCTGAGCAAGGGCTTAGGCATAATGGCCAGGCCAAAGGAGGAGGTTGGGGGCAGGGGGGACCACATTGTCACTCTATGCAGTAATAAATTCTGCTAAAACATGATATGCATCACCTTCATAGTGGTGCAAACTCTTTTAGTTTATCAAAATATTTTAAATATTGGATATTTTTGTTTCAGCTCTTGGGCTCCTATCCCTTTGAAAGCACTACCATACCAGTGTTTAATTTTTATTTTAATGTTCATTTTCATAGAAAGTCTACCTAATTTCAAATGTTATAATAGTAAAGAAAGAAGGTGGTGCTATGTAAAAGGATTCCCCAACTTTTTACTGGTTTAAATCTTGTTTCCATACTTTAGGACAGTCTGAAGTTGAATTAAAACCTGGAGTTTAACTCTGCATTTACAAAATTATCATAATTCAGAAAAAAAAAATCAGTATTTTCTCTCCACTTATACATTGAAATAGAGAAATAAGGGCACTAGATGTTAGCAATTTTATAAATGTACTTAAATATAAGGATTATCCATCTATTAGAATAAGACCTCACTAGAGTTTAAAGGATGTGCCAAGGAGATTGTGACTTTCCCAAATAAAGTGTATTAGAACGTGAAACATTATCTAAGTCCTGTAAATCTCAGTCTTGTGTGGCTTACTCAACGTTGAATAAACATGTGATACACTAAAATCTACTGAGGCAAATAGATTGTCCCCAGCACACACAGGAAGGAAAAAAAATTAACTTGGGAAGAAGAAATAGGATCTAAACAACCTTGGTTATGTTGAAGGGTTATCGTCTCTTTTTCTTACTGTGATTTATTTTGGATTGACCTTCCTAAAGTGGCAGGCTAGGAGCATGCTTACGTTATCAGTGAGGAAATATTAGTTAAAAATTAATTATAGGGGACTGCTTTGGGGTTTGGGGGGTGTTTGTTTGCATTTCATGATTAAGAATACTTTTGTGGTAGTAAAAGATGATATGGATATGGTAGCATACGGTAACATTACCATATTTACAGTAGCAAAAAATTATCTTTACCTTATTATTTGATACCTGTGCTCCTTTCTACATAGTTACACTTGTGTAGGGATGATTCCCACTTCTCTGAAAACAACAGAGGTGAAGTTAATGATTTTGTCAATAAAAACACAAAAGGAAGCCCACTGAAAAGGGACATCTTAGAAATCTTAGACTTGAAGAAAAACACAGGGTAACAAACTGTGTTTGACAAAAGAAAAATGAAGACACTCAGATGGAACTGGGAACAGTGATTTGACAAAGTTATAAGGTAGTTATAGATCATGCAAAACCTTCTCAAAGATTAACGACTAGACTGGAGAAATGCTTACAAAGACTTGCAGAATCCAAGAAAGAGTATTCCATAGATTACTCCAGTTCTATATACGAAATATAAAATTTAGGAATGAAAGGAACTAAAGGATATTTGAATACTGCATGTGATAAAACGTAATTCCATGTATACGAAAGATCTTCCAGCAGAACTAAGACAGAGGAATCAGAAAATACTGAATAGTAAGCATAATAAATGAGCAAAGATTTAAACTCCAAAACTGAACAAAAATGTGTCCCCTTGGGCAACATTTTCATACAGACTTCTGTTTGTTTCCATAAAAATCTGATGATACATGTAAGGCAATATTTGGTAGGAAGCATCATTATTTTTACATTTTCTTGCTGTTGTTGTCTTAGCCAAACAGGCGTATACTGCATACTGTGCTCTCAGAAGGTTGTCTGATAAAGCTGGAGGAAGGCAAACTAATGAAATTTATCACCTCTGCCTGACAAACTTGATGACATCTGGTTATGGAAACTTGAGCAATCACAGGAGCTGAAACAGGAGCTTATCAAAATTTGACCCAGAGTGGCTTAAAAGGTGATAATGAAATAAAAGTTTTATCTCCCTTCCTTTCTTTCTTTCCCAACTCCCAAAAATGTATTTTCCTTAAAGCATAGAGAGTTTATACTTGCATATAACCAGTTTAATGTTAGTTACAGTTAACTGTGAGAATTTGCTTGGAGCTTCAGCTAGCCATGCACTTCCCTGCCTCCTGCAGTCCAGAAATCCATCTTTTACTATTGCAGATGACCTGCAGTCTCTGCAGGAGAAATCAGGTATCTGCACAGAAGTCACAAGAAATTCCACACAACCACGCACAAACACACATACACACAAAATAAGAAAATGCCTGTAGAGTTTGAGCATCCATAAATTTTAAGGTTTACAATTACTTTAGCTCTTGTTTTTTGACAGTCTTAACCATGCATATAATTTGTAACTGTGAGAACCTCAGAAGTGAGCATTTCCATTGGATTGCATATAAATAGGCAAGGTAACATTTTCTGTGAGCTGGTTCCAAGTTGAATGCAGGCATGTTGTAGAGGTTAATGGCTAATATTAAACTCCTGTTGTTATCAGCAGTTTGACTCCACAGTTCATTACTGCTGCCTTAGTCTGTTACTGACGCTTCTATTCTTTCCTGTGTGTTTATGAGTTAGTGAAAGAGCCCTGCAAAGGGCTGCAAAGATTTCAGGCATATTGTGCAAAAGCGTAATGCTACTTGTGGGAAAGTAATAAAACTCTGTTTATCCAAAAAGCAATTTTATTGTACTGATTTTCATCCTTATTCTTGTTAAAAATAAATATATTTTTTTAATTGTCTTTTTTTTCTGGCCTTGTAAGAGGAGGAAAATCCCCTTAAAGATAATTAGATTGGGAACATACAAACTGGTACTGTCCCTCCCCCAGCACTGCACCCCAGTTAGAAAAAATGAATTGAATAAACACTGAAATGTTTTGCTTTTTTCTTGCCAAAAGGAGAACTTGGTTGAAATTGCTTTTTTTCTCAGCCAAAATTAAATATTCCATTTCAGAATCGTTATGAAAAGTGAAGAAAATAAGGGGCCATGTTAACAAAACTGCTGCAGGTGATAGTATTCCTGGATGAGTAACAGAGAGGCTAGGCATCCCATCAGGATGGAAAGAGCACCATTCAGTTTATTCCTTTCCCTGAGGAAATTTGAACCAACCATTTCTTAATTTCTAGGGACTCACTAAGCCATAATCACTAAATGATAAGTTAATTCAGTGTTTTCTCTTGACGTTTTTACAGATAAATTATATTTCAGAACAGATGTTATACCCAGGTGCTGCACTTTCCCAAGAAGCCACTATTTGGCTAATATATTTTTCTAATGTTGTAGAAATTGGAACAGCTCGTGGGCAAGATAAAAAAGGTCACAAATTCAGATTACCTTGTACCCAGTACATCAACATGCCCAGCTCTGCCCTTCTGCCAGAAAAGAAACTAAAAACATAATAATGCCACTCTCCACTGATGCTAAGTTACTAACTCAGGTGATTATAGGGCTTCAGTCCCTTTGCTCATGAGCATTTAGGAAAGACAATAGCATTGGCCTCAAATTGTGCCAGGGAAGGTTTAGGCTGGGTATCAGGAAGAACTTCTTTACAGAAAGGGTTTTTAAGCACTGGAATAGGCTCCCCAGGGAGGTGGTTGAGTCACCATCCCTGAATGTGTTTAAAAACTGTTTGGACGTGGTGCTCAGGGACATGATTTAGCAGAGGGTTGTTAGAGTAGTATGTTTAGGTTGCAGTTGGACTTGATGATCTTTAAGGTCTTTTCCAATCTGAGCAATTCTATGATTCTATGATTGCTTTTTGAGAAGAGATGTAGAGAAGCCCACGTGTACTACTAGAGGATAAAGTGGTTTCAGAAACTTCAGATACAGAACTACTACCAGTGCTACTTGTAAATGGTTCTCTGACTTCAGAGTGCCAATGACCACATACACACCCAGCTAAAATTCTGTTGTCACCTCAGGAAACAGATAATTTCCAGATGGAATTAAATAAAGTTTTCATAATCTTTAATAAGTAAAATAATTTACTATATTTAGGATGGTATTTTATGACTAGAAATTTCACATTCATTGTTTATGCCTTGAATATTACTGTTATGGACATCATTTCTCATCGGTAGAATTACTTTCATTCAGGAATGCTTTTAAAGCAGCTCTGCAGCTGCTACAGCACCTGTGTGAGGTAGTAAGTCCTCACCTCACAAGGATTACAGTGTTTAGATCAGGTCTCCAGATCACTTGGAATAGCTGTGCACAGCAGTCTGGTGTTGCCAAAGAAAAGATAGTTCTATACACAGCAGAAAGGATATGTAGGGAGGAAGAAGAAAATTTACTACATTTTAACACGGTAGCTGAACTGAGAAGGGAAAATTCTGTGATTAAGCCCCTTTGCTGTGAGATTATATTATGAGGACTTTAATTACATGATCCCTGTACTTTAATAACAATATTCCCTATAGCATCTTTTAAAATGAACCATTCGTTAGTATTTTTATTTCTCCAGATCTCATACTGTGATGTGGGTTCAGCATCGTCTCCAAGGGAAAATCTTCATATGTATACTTACAGACTGCATTTCTTCACCATCTTGAACCATTCTGGTGTTGCTCCACCTGTGCAGGAGCCAGGCTTCTCCTCTCCTATTTCTGAGTCATGCCAACTCCACTAGCCTATGGTTGAGTTACTTCCTTTCCACTTCACATGCCAGAAGCAATTCAGCATTTGTCCACCTGGCATCACATCAAAATTTCTGTTCCTGGCAGGCAGTGAAGTCGTGCTGGTTCAGCTTTTCCACTTGCTCATTTGGCAGTGCTATTTAATAGAGAGGACGAGTGCTCTTCTGTCCTGTCCTGCAGGCAGTGACCACTGTGTGCATATGTTTTTCACAGTAGGTTGTGTCTCCAAAGCACCAGGTTCTGTAGCAATTCCTCATCTACACACAAACAAGATTTATTAATGATTTAGAGTAAGCATATCCCAACCCTTTACACCCTTACATAAACACTCCCTGTCTGTAACCTGCCTCTACTAACACAGCCCCGGTGAAGACTGAGCCTGAACCTGTCCAATAAGAAGAGGCCGTCAAACAGTTCTGAAAACTTGAGGAGATATTTCAATCCATAATATTGATGGATTAAAATAAATGTGTGGCAAATTCCGATTGATTAAATCATTTCAGTTAAATTCATTTAAGACTGTAAATATTTTCCTTCTGGAAGAATTAGCAATCAGAAAACTGGAACATATTGGCTTGTCTTTTTCCTCTAAAAACAGAGATCAGTCCAGACATATTTGAGGAGTGTGAGTTCCAGAGCTTCATAAGGCATTGTACATCTCAGATGATAAGCTAATCAATATCATAAGTTAATTCGACTGTAAGTTAATCACTATTGTCTTACGACTATGGTGCATTCAGCACTTGCAAACTCCAGTATTCATCATACTTCTACAAAAGAGTGTATTTCTTGCACAACTTCTGTTATGCACTGTGATCTTTGTACTTTTTCTGAAGACTATGATTCTTGTCTTTTTATTACCTGAAACTGGTGAATAGCTTATATGATAGCCTGTATATGTTCTGTAGAAATTCATTCTCTGTCATTAGTTAGGATTTTGCTTTGTTTTGCTGGCAACGCGAAGGGGAGACTGTTGACGGATGTAGTTATTTGGATGGAGTGGTTAACAATACACAAGGGAATAGAGTCAAGTTTCATCTGCTGCCTACTGAAACAGAAATTACAATGATGTGTTAACATCCACTGCTATTAATTTGTGTATTTAATCAATCGACCTTAGTTGGCAGGAGTTACACACACATATATGCGCGTAAACATGCACAAAGACACACACATAGATATGATAGCAATTCCAAACAGCATACAAAACAGGACACCATTTTGCATGACCACCTTTAATCTCCAAAAACAATTCAGCCCACTCAGGTTTTATTTTACTAGTAGTGAATAACTTAAATATTTTTATTTCTAAGGCATTTTTTAAGTGTAAGGAAGGAAGTACTACTGTTACTGGAAAACACAAATACTAAAAGATGTTTCGAGCTCAGTGTATATTATTCTAATTACACAGGGAAGAAAGGAAGGAAGATTTTCCACAGTCAAGGAGAGTGAACGGAGTATAAATGCATAATTCAAGGAGAAATGCAAATCTTGCACATTTGTAAGTCCACCTAAAACAAACAAAAGGTTCGAATGCATCGACTAAAGCAATAAAATGGCTGGTAGCTACAAAATGAGATGGGAAAGAGTACATAACACTGAACTGATTTTACACATTGACTTTCAGTGTGAAATGTAGCAAACAAGGCTGAAATACACTGCCTACTGATATGATATGAAGTAGGTCACCCTGGACATGTCTAGACTGTGTGACTGAGAACTAAATAATCTGCCAAGGGAAAGTTTAAGAAATACTTGATTTTTTTCTTGACTAGCTAAAATTTGTTTTACTTCAATTTACTTGTACATCCTTAATAAAATTCTGGAAAGTGGGGAAAAGAGGAAATAATTATGAAGTCTCACAGATTCATTGATTGTACTTTGTAGCCAATTCCTGACTTTCATAGAAAGAACTCTGAAAATGCTTAACTGAAGATAATAGCTTCATTACAGCTTTGTAAAATTCAATTAAGCAACAAGAAATCTGATCTAAATTTGCAATCCAAAAGTAAAGTTTGTTTACTTGTGAAGACTTTTGTACTATTTGTTTAACAAAATATCTACTTTTTTGTCCCTAGTAAACCTGGAAATGCATATTAAAAAATAGGACATGAAAGCTCTTTTTATTTGCACTTAAAGCCTACAAGAATTTTAAGTGCTAAAATTTGCAAAGATAAATGTGACCTTTTTTTCAGGTTTATGTAATTATTTTTACTGATCAAGCATTTTTTGTGTCTCTAAACTGAATCTCTATAGTACGTTCTTTAGAGATTTCTATTTGAGTAGAAGTCTGATGTTTCATGTTGTACAGCATGTGCATGGTACTTTTTATACATTTTCTTTTACTTCGAGCCAGCAGTGTTGGATCCGAGATCTAAGGTAACCAGTCTGGAAGGAATACTTTGGCACAAGTGCCAGCCTCATCTGTTTTTGAAACTGCATAGCTGAGGTACTTCTCCCACCTACAACAGAAAGTACCTCTGGCTTTCTTAGCCCACTCTGTCTTTGATGTATGTACTTTTCCTTAACTGACCAGCTCCTGTTTCCTTTCTTTCTTCTCTTCCTTTGATTCTCTCAATCCCATGTAATTTATCCATTCATTAAAAAAAAAAGTCAGAGTTTGGAAATGAAACTAGGACAAAGATTATCTACTTCAGAGCTAAGATAAAGTCTTATTTATTTTACTGTTTCAAGTAAATCTATCAAAATGTATATTCATGATCAGTTAATTCTCCTAATGAGAATAATTCATTTACTTAATTAGAAGTCAGCTGGAATGAAAAATGATTGCATTGTGGAGTCTGGTGTTGGTTGCCATTGGAATAATGGGTAAAATATACAAAGTAAAAAGCAATTCAGAATATAGCTTCTCTTGTCCCCTTGGAAAACTTTGAATTCTGCTTTCAGAAAACAGGCACAGATTCACACCTACTAGATGATCTTCAAGTCCTGAAGGATGACAGCTTCCCAGCAAATCCAGAAGTCTTACTTTATACAGCTGAGAAAAATTATGCTTTCATACTTTCACTCTCACAGCCTTTTTTTCTTTTTTCTTTTTCAGTGTACCAATAAGGGAAAAGACAGTAAATTAAATATACTTTAAAAGAACAAAGCGAACTTTCAGGAGCCAAGAATTCTTCAAGTTTTCTTTTCCCCATAGAGAAAATAGAGATAGAGGAATGCAGAGATCTGAAAGCTGCCATCAGAAATATATTGAAAAAAAGAGGATGGTAAATGAATGTCAAGTTCAATCATTCTGATTTTTTTATGCACTTGAACATGCATAAGTCTAGTATGGTTTAGATAACAACCATTTAAATGATACAATGCAGAGAGGATAACCATCCACATTTACCACTTTTTCATTAATAAATATAATTGATCTCATCTTGAAAAAATGGCACTGTACAGAGGAGGTTCTACAAAAGCTATCACCTCTTGGGAGAGGGCTTTGCATTCTTTTTCATCCCTGCCTCTTTTCTCACTTCTCCTTTTTGTCACTGCCTCATTGTTGCTTGCAGCTGACTCCCTATCAAAGATGAAAGATGAGAGACTTTTCAAGGTTTTCCCCCCAACCCTTTGGAACTTCCTAAAGAAGTTATAAGGGCTGTTTTATACATACTTCAGACAAACATTCTTTCCACACAGTATATCTAGGGAACAGTGCAATGCTTTGTGAATAAACCTATGGTCATATAGTATATAATGTGCCTGGAAAGTACCACATTAACAGGCACACTGTGTGGAAGACAGAATTCTCTTTTAGTTCAGCTGATGGTGACTCTGGTATTGGAAATTACAGTATTACTGATTTCAAAGCTAAGCTGAAAGTTAGATGAACAGAAACACTTATCTGGCTTATTGACTTTGTTCCTAAATATTTTCTGAATTACAAGAATAAACATAAAACAGCAAAATTCTTGAGTTCTTATCCGTTCAGATTTTTTAGACTTAAATTTTTCTTAATCTCTGTTTTTGTAAGGTATAACTTCTTCTTGCAGAGGTTGCTTTGGTATCTTCTGAAGTCATAGTCTTGACCATCCCATTGCTCACAGGAACATGCTGTCCATGTTCACAGGTTAGACACAGTGTTAGTACACAGTGGCAGATTTGGTAACCTGTCAGCACCAATATAGTGAGAGGTAGTGCACTCTCCTTCTGTCTCTGCTTTGGGTCTTTACTATGCAGGAGTACTTAAGGAATAGGATTCATTTAATACACTACAAGGGCAATTTCAAGTTGGGTCTTGACCATATCTGCAGGTCTGTCTCCTTGGGGAAGTGGTAGGCATTTAATAAGCACCGTTTACCTCTTCACACCTTCAAATTAAAAATAAATCCTTGTATCACAGAACAGAATACTTTTCTTCATGATTTCCACTACGAAATTACAGAAACACTGCCATCCCATATTTAGTGTAAAGTTAGATTTTGTGTTTTTTCAAACTTCTAGAATTTGAAAACTGAAATGAGAACTTTCTGAATTTTGGTAGGCAAATTAAGTCCAAAGGTGTTGGGTTTGGTTGGTTTTTTTTTTCCCTTAATTCCCTTAATTTACTTAATATCCCTTAACGAATATTTCAGATATCCACGCCCTCTTAAAGTGAAAAATGCTGAGATGTTAATCATAATGAAACATTTATATACTTACATACAGCTGCTGACTACAAGAGCTACAACTTCCAAGCTTCTCTGTAAACCAGTAGCACATAATTGAAAGACTAGAATCTATATTAAACTTTTTACATATTTCTCTCTGTGTTTTTGTTTTGTTTTGTTTTATTTTATTTTGTTTTTGTACACCTCTTAGAATATATGCGCAATGACATGCCTGAGAGAAAACATGCCAATTGATAGGTTGCTGCAAGGCTATACTATTCCTATATATGTTCTCACACACATACAGAGAATCCATAATACTGCATATATATTACAGCTGAGTTAATACTGCTGTATGTCATCCAAATTGAATATATGTATTTTTTTTAATTGATGAGTTATAACCGTTGGTTGAGGAATGAGTTATGTGTACCACTGGATGTATTACATATTCAAAGATTGCTTGAGCAATGTAATGTGCTTGTGTAATATACATTGTCATTGTTAAACAGAAGAAAATGTATCACAAAAAAAAAGGATCTACAAGCAGAAGTAAAGATAGTCTCCATGACTGGAACCAGAGATACTGGTAAAATTTCTTTGTCTTGAAAAAATAAAGTGAAAATAAGAGCAAGCTGCTCTTGTGTGCACTAAACAAAGATCCGAGCACTGTGTGTCTACTGTGGTGTTAATCTGAAATTCAGATGTTTTATAATGGTACACCCTTAAAACAGAAATCAAAAAGTGGTCTTCAGCTAATCTTGCATTCTTGGTGAGAAGTAATGTAGTGCAGCAGCACTGTTTCACCACTGGGCTATTTTTTTTCTTCACATACATACGTTCAGACAGCTTTGCAGTGTGCTTCAATAAGAGATATAAGAGCTTGCTCATGCTGTTATAGCTACTCCATCACTTAATTGAGCTGGTTCCAAGAACTGAGAGGGAGCACAGCAAAATGCTGATTTCATCCAAACAGTCTGGACAAATTAAGAAAAACTCTGGAATGGGTTTGAGTGAGCATCTGCCAAAAAAAAGCAGCCTACTGGCAGGCAGCTGCCATGGCTCATCTACCCCACATATGGACAATTCTGCAAATATATAAATTGTTCACGTTATAAATTCGGGGCATTGCCTTTTGCCTTCTTCATGGAGAAATGATGATAATCACCTCTCAAGCACATCCCTAGTTTTAGAATTTTTTTTTCAAAAGAGAAAAGTGGCTTTGTTTGTTTGTTTTCTGGAAACAGACATTCCATATTTGTCTGGACAGACAATTAAAAGTACCTACACAGCGAACAGAATATGTGCTACCCTTTCATGGTCACAAATATTTAACAGGAACCTTTGTTATTTATGCTAATGTTGTGAATAATGCAGTAAGGAGGGAAAAGAAACTTGATTTAAATTGTCCTTTACTTTGATCTCATCACTATCCAAATATGACATCTATCTTAATAAAATGAAAATTCAATAATAAGAAAAACAAGACAAAAGAGAAACTCTGGGGTATGATTAGGAACTAGTGAGGTGCAAAAGGATTTCTATCTTGATTATTTCATCTTGGCAAATAAAACAAAACTCTAATGTTGATTTGGTATGGATTTGGCCAATTCTTTCCTCTATTCATGGGACATACGATGAAAACTCACATTATTAAGCAGACCACAAAGATCCTAGTTGATAGTGCACAGAGAATATCATGCAAGCATTCCCTTAACACATTTGAGCAAACAGACTGTAATTTTTCATATAGTCTCAAATATTCAAACTGACTCAAAATTTCTTTGTAGTTCCTTCATAATGAAATAATCTTTTTCACTCAATACCAGCTATATACACTGTATCAGAAATAGTGTAGTTCATGGTACTAAGGAGGTGATCATCACCCCTGTACTTACTGCAGCTGTAAGGCTGCAGCTTGAGTAACAGGTTAAGTTTTGTGTCCCCCCATACAAGAAAGACATTGAGGCCCTGGAGCATGTTCAGAGAAGGGCAGTGAAGCTTTGAAGGGTCTAGAGAGCAAGCTTTATGGGGAGGGGTTTCGGGAGCTGGGATTGTTCACTTTGGAGAAGAGGAGGCTCAAAGGAAACCTTATTATTCTCTATAACTGCATGAAAAGAGCTTGTGGTGAGGTGGGGGTCAGCCTCTTCTCCCAGGTAACAGCAATAGGACTAGAAGGAATGGCCTCGAGTTGAACCAGAAGAGGTTCAGATTTGATATTACTGGAAAAATTTGTTCCCATAAGAAGTTGTGAGGCATTGCAACTGGCAGCCCAGTGAGGCGGTGGAGTCACCATCCCTCGAGGTATTCAGGAGCCATGGAGATGTGGCACTGAGGGACACGGATAGTGTGCATGATGTGATGAGTTGACAATTAGACTAGGTGATCTTAGAGGTCTTCTCCAATCTCAATGATTCTATGGTTCTATGTACAAAATTATTAATACCTGTGAGGAAATTGCTTTGACTGTGACCTAACCAAAGCAATTTCAGAAAACTAAGATGGTTGAACTGTTGGTTCCTTAAGCCATGGTGCTCCCAGTGCTGTTCTAGTGACTTGAGTCTCCTCTTGTTAGAGAAGTTGCCAGCACTTGAAACACAGAATTCTGAACTTTAGGTGAGTTCAGAAGTAAAAGTGAGAAAAAGACTGGTGCATCTCTTGGCAGAAATGTTGTGGCTTACTGAGTCTTATGAAGTGATTCCTTTTTAAGGGCAAAAATAAGTTTAAAGGCACCAAATTAAGAAGACACGCTATGAACAAACTGTGGTTTGTAGAACAATTCTTAGAAATTCCGGTTAAATATGCAATTGAATAAATACATCGTCCCCTCATTTTTACGAATCAAAATTCCCTTTCTCAATTGTATTTATCAGCATTTGTATTGATTCAAAAGAATTTCCATGACCCTTGATTGGGATTTGCCTAAATAAAATAAATTCATTATTTTTAGTACAGCTGATGTCACCACAACAGTGATGTAATGCACACCAAATACTTTCTGTTCAGATTGCACCTGAGCTAAACCATCAATCCATGCCGGATATTTCAGTTGTACAGCTTTCACTGCTCAGAATGCAGCGGAGGAAAAGAAAAAATATATTTGACTGAATATTTACCAATAGCCTTCAGGGAATCATTTTTTAAAGTGGAAATTAGAACTAGGCTACAATTGAGTGATTTTTACTGTCCCATGACATGTCACTTGGTTATCCAAACAATAAAGAAAACAGTGGTGTATCTTTCAGAATATGCTGAAATGGCATCAAAAATGAAAGCTAATAATACTACATAGCATCTGTAGATTGAAGAAGGTTTCTGTCTAAATAAAGACTTCAGAGCTGCTGGAACCCAACTTAGTGAAGTAACTGTACAGAAGAAATCATCTGCTTATCAATAGATTGTCAAAGTAATATTATGGTTACAAAGGATAGAAAGGACATTTTGATTCTTGAATATTGATTTTTGTATTATGAATGTCATATCTTCACAGTTAAAAGGATGGCTTAGACTGAAGAGGTTTGAAGAGACTTAAATAATCATTAGTCAGAGCTGAGTTCACATTGATTTCCTGATCTTTGCTGGCAGAAGCTTTCCGCTACAGACAGCAATACAAACTCGTGGTAAGAAAATGACAACTTGCCTCAGGAATTCAGAGAAATTAATTTCTGTAAAATCGGGCTCTAGGCTGTTTTGGGGTGATTTTTTTTTCGATTCTGTTATTTTATTAGTCTACCTGTCTGCTGATAAACTTGTGTAGTTAGAACGAAAGTATTTCTGAACATTTAAGTCTGTTCCTGGGATCAGAGTCCCCCTCTCCGGTTTGTAATACCCCTGCCTCACTTTGATTGTTAAGTTTAGAATAAAAGTTCCATGATTGCATCCACTGATCAGAAATGGCTTTGCTATCAGCACAGGAATACTTACTGGTATTTTTCAAAGTAAAATCTCTCTTTCCCCCAACAGTCAGAAGAGCTACAAAGCACCCTGTCAGTAGCAAAGCAGGAGCATTAAGTTGTTGAATTCTGGTGGAAAAGAAATGACTTGTAATACTGTGTGATCAAGAGCCTCTATATGTGTTTCAAAATGAGAGGAGATGGTATAACTTACTCCTTTTCTCAGAGGTTCTCCTTCTTATGTCCTCTGGGATTTCCTAAATAGTTTGCTATCACAACATCTTGTGATTTTCTTGGATTTCTTCAGCCTCTCCACTCAAAATATGCACCCAAGCCCTATGAAATAATTTAAAACTAACAATTATGCAATCTCCAATGTAAACTCATCCAAAAATTGTCACATTCAAACACTCGCGTGTCTGAAGATTAATTACATTTATTCTTGTGTGATTTTGTTGTATCTTTAGTTGAGTACTTCCTGCATGTGCCCTATGTAGACTGACTGCAGTCTGCCAAGGGCAGACATAAGCACAGTTGGAGAAGTTACACAAAAAACAGCAGAATGAAGCTTCATATTGGTTTAAAAGCTTTTGGATCACTCATTTCCTGGAATGTTCCCTAATGCCTGTTGGGTACAAGGTAAAATACCCTTTTTTTAGAAAAAGATTGTCAGTCTACTCAGTGTTAGGGAAAAACACTCTTAGTTTGTTCTGAAAGCAAATGCACTGGTAAACTAATTTCTCTTCCCAAGCCTCTTGGCACCTTATAGGAAATAATGTCCTATGTCATTCCTTGTTTTAAACCACTTACTGTTTTACAAAAAGGAGTATTTTCTTTGTTTGGGCTAAATGTTATCTCAAATTCAAATCTGGATATAGTTTTGGAACAACTTACAAAGCATCCGTAACACAGTGACATTTGTTACCACCTGTAATAATTAAAAAAAAGAAAAGAAAGAAAAGAGGTAGCAAAAGGGAAATATTTTCCTGAATTCTCCATTTGCCTATGAGCATTCTATTGTTATTTATTCCAAAAAAACATGTCTAGAATGTACTCTTGTAAGGTTATTAGTGATAGAAATAAATTGTGTTGCTCAACAAATTGTAGCAAAGTAGTAAAATGCCAGTTAGCACTTTCTGTAAGATCTGACATCAGTAAGCCATGCTTAAGCTATTATAGCAGATCAACCAAGAGATAAAACTTCACTATCAATTTGTTATCACTTTTCTGTTTTTATTAATATTATCATGTTAGCCTCTGTTCAGCTTGGCAAAACATGGTGAACACCAGTTCTTAAATGAATCTCAGATAGGATACCTCCAGAGAATCATTCCCCGCATAGATCATCTTAAAATTTAGGCTATTTATTTAATCATTTATATATAACCTGTAATACCTTTAGTTATTTTTCTTCTTTCCATTAGTAAAAAAGAGAATGGCTTTCCAAAAATCTCAGCCTCAGAAATCTTTTATCGAAGTTATCTTCATTACAATCTCAGCATATTTTAATACATCAAACTAACATATTGCATGACTTAGAGGCACTGAACAAATGGAAGAAAAAGCAGTTCCTTTCTGTGTCAAAGTCAAAATTCCAATATCAATTTAGATTAATTTCTCTGTTATTAATATAAACCACCTTCAATTACGTTCATTACATAGTCTTTGCTAACTGATCACCAGTATTTATGTCATGGAAAATTTGGACATTTATTTTTGGCTCCTTCCCTTTCAATAAGGGTTTCCTGCTCAGAGACAGTACGTTTGACTGTTTTGTTCTCCTGTTAGTTTATTTTGATGCTTACTTATTTGACATCAGTTATATCCACTGGCATCATTGACATCACTGATCATTGCATAATAAACAAGTAGCTTTTTGTCACTATTAAAAAAAGAAAACAAATGCAAAAAAAAAAGAAAAAAAAAACACTTCCTCTGCTCCCATATTTAGTAATACCAGTTTTTTCCAAATACATTCAGTGGAAAATTAATTTAACAATGCCTAAATATTTAGTAAGTTTCACAATGGCAGGTGAGAATGGTGTGAAAGAAAGAGGTCACTTAAGACAGAACTTCTCTAATTTAAGTCAGTTTCATAAAGAAACTAGGAAAAAATTCAGTAGCCTACTTCAAGTAAAGATCTAACTGGGTTTTCCAGGTCTATTAGATATAACAAGGCATTACTGGTGTAGAATGAATATTTAACTTATGTCACCCACTGGGGTAGCTTTTAATTTGATCGCTAATTCTAATTGCACAAGACAGTAGCTATGAGGCTAAAATAAATAGGAGAGGAGAAAAGGACATTTTCAGGTGGGGTTTTGTATTAGGAAAAGCAAAATTGAACCATTAATATATTTGAATAGAGAAAGTGAAAAATGTTTTTTAAGTCCTGAGTGATTTCTAAAACACCGCGAACAACTAAAGGTCATTCCAAATAACCGATCACATTTTCAGCTTTGAAGGAACTAATTTCAGCTCTAATTGTGTATTATCAATGTTCCAGTGAAAGACAACAACATTTCTTCTTAGTATACGAAGTCTAATTATAAAGAGCCTGATTCTAATCACTCACCAGTACTGTGGCAGCAGAATTTCTCTGGTTATCTCTGATCTAAATAACATTGATGAAACTAGAGTACAGTATATTTAACAACCTTTAAAAGTAAGTGGTGGTTTAAAAAGTGAACTTTGTATAAAAATAGCAGTGAGTTCTTCCAGATTTCTGTTTCACCTGTATTACATTATATCATCAGTGGAGAACACACAGAATATTTCTTTAAGCACTTAAGAAAGTATGCAGTCTTCTCATAAGCAAAATAGGGAGATCACTGAGAAAAAAAATGTAACTGCTCATAGAATTGTTTTATTCTGCAGGTTTTCTATGCAGAATTATGATACTTATACAAAGTTATTTTAGTTTATTGTTGGTACTGCAATTTTCAACAGCAAAACTTGGACCTACATGAGTTTTTCTTTAAAAATAATCTGGTTTTCATTCATCCAAATGTGAAATCTTGAGTCAGAGATGAGTAAAATATAAGAGTAGAAGGACACTACTAAAATATTCACTTTTAGAAAATAAAATTAAAAAGGTCATTCCCCACTTCCAACACTCGGAGAAATAGCCTGGCATAGAAAACAAGCACGGAAACCTGAAGACCTGTCTCTATGGCAGCTTCAGAGCCTGCTAGGTCCATGGATAGCCAGTGCTTCAATAAACCCATGACATTAAACTTGTCTAGCCTTTTCAAGCTACCATTCTTTTGGGAGATGGTGTTTTCTATGTTCAGTATAAGATTTTTCTTTACTTCAGTGTATGAAAATTCAGTGGCTGAAGACAAATCCGTACAGAGTCATCTGCAATGTGACTCAATTTGAAAAAATCTAAAACTCCTTAAGTTACTTTTAAACGAAGAAACAGAGGCATGTTTCCAAGGAAGATTCTGTTCCCAAGGGAATCTGCATGGGAGCTGTATTTTTATCTCCCAGGATAGAATCTGTACACATAAGGCATGTTTGAAAGCCTAGACACAAATCAGTAAGTTAATTTCATTTTTATGAAATTCTAAGTGTTTTAGTTTTTTGTTTTTTTTGTTTGTTTGTTTTAATTTGGTCCATACTTGTAACGTCTGGTTAAATTCCCCATATTTTGTCTGAATTATTGAAAGAGTCATTTTGGAATCAATTTATAAATAAGAATAACCTTTAGTATGAAAAAGGAAAATGAGGAAACTTTTAAGAAGCAATGGAAAGGAGAAAAACAGATCACCTTTGTTTAAACACTGCTCACAGTGGATAGACATTTTGCTTATAATTTCAACAGAATTCACATTCAGTTTACCATCCATTCATTCTAAAAGTACTAGGAATCAAAAATCTCTGGGAATAGGGTGGGAAACTAGCACTAATCCCAGAGACCACATTTTGCACCTTTGATGAAGATGAGGAAACTCATACAGCTCTGACTTTCTTTCTTCAGAGAGGTATAATCATACAAGTAGGTGTGGATACCAGTCTTTGGCTCTTACATATGTCTGCTAAGCATCACCTATATTAATGCAAATATGGGATATCAAGACGTTTCTTATGTGAACCATGATCCTCTATTTCAGTTACTTCTTTACATCTAACATTCAGTAGTTAAAATTGTACTGAAATTCACATTCTCCGATGCCCATTAATTCTTCAGCTGGTAGAATAATAACAAACAAAAATAGGCACCTTCTTCCTCAGGTGATTTTCTGAAGTTTGTAAAAGTTTATTTTTTCACTTGTGCGTATGAAAGCATAAACTTATGCAATTGCTACCAGAGCAAGATAATTTCAGCGTACAAAAGTAGGTTAATTAAAATACACTCATTTATGTCTGCATTGCCTTTGCTTCATTCACTGAAAACTTTTCTACACAACAGATGGGCAAATGTCTGCAGGTCATAAACCTAATGGTATTCTAGTAAAATTCAACATAAGGTTCTTATTTCTTGAAGCATAAAACAACTTCATACAAATGAAAGAACACAATAAAAATTCCTTAGTTATTTCATAGCTTCATATTCCACATCTAAAACTACTGTTCAAGAACTTTGGATTTCCTTTCTTAGAAGTCTAAGTCAGTATTTTGGGAAATACTGGACTTTTGCTTCCATACTTTCTCACAGTTGATTTCTTCCATACTTTTAGTAAAACCGGATCAGAAACAGACTGGAAATGCTGGCCTTTTGCATTGTAGAATTGAGCTGACACTTAACAAATGCAGGTCAGTCTATTACAGAAATAAGAAATTTGTATGGAATTGGACAAGTTTCTAGTTACTTTATTTATTTATATTTTTTCTTTAAAAAAAAAACACCCAAAACACTAACTTCATGAAATAGGAAAATCTTGGAGGCAGTACAGGATAGAATGAAATTCAAGATCATGGTTTGACATTTACAAAATGCATGTTTCTAAACCACAGAAATACTTTATTGAGTTTACGGAGAATTGCATGCAGTGGCTGAGACACAAGCACAGTGAGTAGCATGGCCTTAATTGTTGAGTATGTTGATGGATGCCCATCCCTGAAGGCCAGGTTGGATGGAGCCCTGGGTAACCTGATTTAACTGGATGGCAACCCTGCTCATGGCAGGGGGAGTGGAACTAGTGATCTTTAAAGTCCCTTGCAACCCAAGACATTTTATGATTCCATGTTTCTATGATGAATTAATTTTTACCATTTAAAGGATAAAAGAATTGTTAGCATGATGGAAACAAGAAAAACCCATTCTATAACAACCAGTGGAAAGGGTGGGAACTTCAAACATCATAAGCAAAGACAAGTTCTTGGTGTTATGCTACCCAAAATTGTGGAAGCTAGCCTATTTATTCTACTTATAATTAACCTTGATTCTTGTTTGGTCTGATGTCAGAAATCTTCTATAAATGGCATCCTGCCTGTTCTAAAAGAAAGTGCGATTACCCCATACAAAATAGAATCTTACCAAGCTAATGCGCTCAATAGGGCTTCAGAAATGCAGTCTCAGGAACCATCGCATGTGGAAATAACATTTTGCTGGAGACTTGCGCTCTCTTCTTGCTTGATTTATTTATGATTCCAATCTCAGGTACTGAATTTTACAAGTCCACAAAGAATCAGAGGGAACCTCTTGCTTCTCAGTAGGAAATCATTTATTCAGTATACGATCAGTCTGATTTGCAAAATCATAGCAAATCTTCATATAAACTATGTCTACCTGCATTTTCCAAATAAAAATGTTTGATATGAGACATTGGGAAAATGTGATCCAGAACACTAGCTGATTATTTTCTTATATTGTCTTTCTATTTCAGCACAGTGGTTAGGATTCTTATTTTTATTATTTTTCCAAATGACTTGAGAAAGAATGCTGAACATGTTTCTAAATATATTTGGAGGACATGCTAAAGAACAGGTTGGAAACATTTTAGGGGAAAACATTATTATAAAAATAATATATATGTTAAAAAAAAAATTAAAGAACCTGAAGAAAAAAAAGATTTGCTTACATTACACACTATAATTTATTTATTTATTTATTTATTTATAGTTTAAAATGCACTTTTTACCACTGACTTTCCTCACTAAGATCGATTGCTTCCTCTACCCCCTCAGAAGTGTGGGAATTGGTCAAGTGCAGCTTTTTTAGAGTTGTAGCAAAGGTCATAGGATTTGGATATTAAAGAAGTATTCTTTCAACTTCACTTGACAAAAAAATAGCCTCATAGGGACAGTATCAGGAAACATCAGCAAACAGAAAAAAAGATGGCTGGGGAACTGAGAAAAAGGCCTGTTACTTGTGGGAGAATGCTGATTGAAAGGAGACAAATTACAGATGCCATCAAAATACTTGCAGTGTGTAACAGATATCTCATTCAGGTGTTTGTCCCATCAGACAGTGTTTGTGAGATGTTTTCTTGTATTTAGTAATGTAGTAGCAGACTATGCAAAAGGTGGTTGTAGATGCTCAATGCTGGCCTATGTATCATATCCCCCATATATGAGTGCTTGAGAATTACAAGCTTTCCTGTCTACCTCTGCATCTATTTTCTGCATGAAAATAAGTTCCTGCTTTAGGTGGCACCACGACGTTACTAAATTTGTTAGTATTGTGTTTTGAGGTACTTTCTTAGGGATGGAGACATAGGAACTCATGAATTGTTCAAAGGCAACATTGACCAGTGAGACTGTAATCTTCCCAGGTAGACTGTTTTAATCAAAACTATGCTTTGAAGTGTAGTGTAAGAAAACTGATTTTATCAAACGTAGGTATGATTGTCATCAACTGAAAAACTGGCTTCACTTTTTTTTAGAAATAAACATGGGATCTCTATAAAGTAACTTCCACAAAACTTCGAAGTTGATACACACAGATGCATATGGACTTTCAGTATCTAAAGGGGAGCTTCCAGATTTGGAGTCCTCCATACAGGAGAGACATAGACCTATTGGAGTGCATCCAGAGAAGGGCCGCAAAAATGATCCACAGAATGGAACATCTCTCCTATGAGGAGAGCCTGAGAGAGCTGGGGCTGTTCAGCCTGAAGAAGAGAAGGCTGTGAGGTGACCTGGTGGCATCCTTTCAGTATCTAAAGGTGAGCTACAGGAAAGAAGGATACAGTCTCTTTAGCAGAGTCTGTGGTGATAGAACAGGGGGAAATTGCTTCAATCTTCAGGAGAGTAGATTTAGGTTAGATAGAAGGAAAAAGTATTCTACAGTGAGGGTGGTAAGGCACTGGAACAGGTTGCCTAGAGATGGGGTTGAGGTCCTGTCCCTAGAGACTCTCAAGGCGAAGCTGGGTCAAGCTCTGCACAACCTGGTCTAGCTGTGGTGTCCCTGTTCATTGCAGGGGAGTCGGACTAGCCAACTTTTAAAAGTTCCTTCCAACTCTAAGGATTCTATGATACTATGATTCTATATAGATACTGTAGTCAAACAAGGACAGAATGCATTTCCATACACACAACTGTGAGAAAGTTGGAAAATAACAACAGCTAGCAGTTATCAGCTGGTGGCTAACATGTGGTTGACATAATATTTTCCTACAACAGGATGTCATCAGGCACTTCTTTGACTCAATTATCTAACAGTGCCTTAAAACAATTTTGAAATTCCCTTAAATGAAGACCTGCAAATATCCCCATTCCTGGAAGCTCCAGAACCAGCCTCAGGCCTCACATCCAGTCTCATGAAGTGAACTGTAAACACATGCTAGGTGTGAAGGCAATGTTTATTGGGTACCTTACACTAATATATTTCTACACAACCTTACAATTTCAATGTGCATTTTCAAAAAAAAGAAAAGGACAGAAAACACGAATCCTGCATGTTCCTAATTACTTTTCCCTCAAAACAACACTTGGTTTCAACTTATCAATAACTTTATTAAAATCAAATTTAGAGGTCAAAATTACCTTCAGGAAACTTGTTATCCAAGAAAATTATGCCAGTGAAATAATGGCAATGTAGTAAAAAAAATTTGATTATAATAAGTGGTGTTCAATTATTTATTCTATAAAGAATTATTAGCAGCAGTCAGTGTTGAGCTTCTGAATATAGATGATATTTTTTCATATGTTGAAAGATAAACAACAGGAGAACTCCACACTGAGTCCTCCAATCATATGAATAGGCTCATTGATTCAGGCACGAAGATATATCTTCCATAGATCAAGTTATTTTTTTTCTTCTAACTGCTGTTATTTAATGCTTTTGCATAATTAATCAAATTTTGTTTACTTGACTTGCTCCAGATTTTCATATACATCATGCCTGAAGGAATGTGTGCAGAGGAATAGCAGCAGAGACTGCAGAATAGGCAGATCAGGCAACTTGGAGAATGGCAAAAAGACTAGTAAAGCAATGCTGAAACAGTGCTCTGATAAAGATGATGACTATGTCAAACCGAAACTGAAGATATGATATTTAGGGTAGTCCAATGCCTTTAGGGAAAAAAAGCATGACATATGAGGATAAATCAGCTAATGTGACTTAAGAGAGATGGGGAAAACTGGTTTTACGTCTGTATGTTTTGCCATTCAAAATTCTTTTGTTTCTTTTCAGATAAGCCAGTTGGACACTGCTATCATTTATTTTGGAACTTGGGGGTTGTTTGCGTATTTTTTTTTTTTTTACCTCAAGATCATCCAGAGATATCCAAAAATTATAAATGCAAGTCAGGAAGGAATAAATAGAAGTAGATAATGTGGACTTCAGAAACTAACTTCACTATATGGAAGGATGCTGTTAAATTCTGAGCTTGAGATATTGTTGTTATAATTTGGTTTGTTGTTTTGCTTTGTTTTGCTTTTCATGGTGAAACATTTCTGAAATTGAAAGTAATGAGTCTGCACAATCTGGATACATCACTAGAAGAAATCTTGTGAAGTATTAAAGAGGATGGAAGACTGACATGTGACTGGAGAACTCAGAATATTATAGAAATTGGCTACATTTGGATATGAAATATTATTTTTCCAAGACAATTGAAAAAGAGATTATCAAAGCTTTCTCTCATACTCATTCACATATCATCAAGATGTCAAATATAAGAATGTATTATATAATATAATACAATATCAAATATAATATTCAGTCATCAAATAAAAAATAAATAAAAAATCCACCAGTTACACTATCGCTCCACCAGTTACACTAAAGCATCAGCGACAGGAGAATATTCTTATAGACTATCCAGAAACTTTATCTAACAGCAAGATACTGAAAATGAATATGCTTCACAACAAACCTCATAAGGTAGGCAAATTAAACCTAGGAATGGTGCTGAATCAAAATGGCTGTATACCCCTACCAAGACAAATTTTAGATGGAAAATACACATCTTATATTAGGAATGTACATTCCAGCATTTAAGAATAAAAATTCAAAAGAGCTTATTCTACATTGAAAACACTGGTAAAAGGGGATAAATTGTTTTCTAGAACAGACTCTAGAAAAGTGATTTTAAATGTTATTGTACATAATGAAAGAGAGACTGCTGCTGATGGCATTTTAAGTACTTTTTGATATAAAATAGCAGCTACATAGACAATAATAGTGTAATAGTGATATGAAATGATCAATTTCAAACGCCTGTATCTGTTATTCTGAGTATAAATATTAAGAAAGTGAATATCAGTGCCAGAGCCTTTAAGAAAGTTAAATTGTTATTAGGTCTAGACCATGAGTGTCCAACCCTTTTGCTTTCCCTGGGCCTCAGTGAGTGAAAAGGAATTGTTTTGGGCTACAAATAAAATATATGCAGGTAGCTCTGACAGTAATGTCTCCTGTTTATTTCCATGGAAACTACAACAGAGACAAAAAGCACAAAAGCACTGTTTGATATAGCAAATTCTCAACTACAAAAACACTGCTTTTCAACACAATCACCACCATTAGCTCTGCATTTTCACCAGCAGTGAACATGCCACTTATAAAAATCTGCACCAGCAGAGGTGACCTACTGTCTCACAGCTACTATGATAGAGCTGTTGCTTAGACGCACCACCCACCTCCTCACTGTGCTCACATCCACTGTTTCATCTCTGGAAACATTCAGCAGGCATCAGTGAATGTTCAGGTCTGGGGTCCCCAATACAAGAAAGACAGGGAGCTGTTAGAGAGAGTCCAGAGGAGGGCCACAAAGATGATTAGAGGGCTGGAGCACCTCCCCTATTAAGACAGGCTGAGGGAGCTGGGCTTGTTCAGCCTGGAGAAAAGAAGGCTGCGGGGTGACCTCATTGCAGCCTTTCAGTACCTAAAGGGAGCCTATAAATAGGAGGGGAGTCAACTCTTTACAAGGGTAGATAATGGCAGGACAAGGGGAAATGGTTTTAAGTTGATGGAGAGAAGATTTAGGTTGGATGTCAGGGGGAAGTTCTTTACTCTGAGAGTGGTGAGGTGCTGGAACAGGCTGTCCAGAGAGGTTGTGGATGCCCCGTCCCTGGAGGTGTTCAAGGCCAGGTTGGATGGGGACCTGGACAGCCTGGTCTAGTATTAGATATGGAGGTTGGCAGCCCTACCTGCAGCAGGGCGGCTGGAACTTGATGATCCTTGAGGTCCCTTCCAGCCCAAGCCATTCTATGATTCTATGATTCTGTGATTCAATGATTCTATGATTCTTTGAATGTCATAGGGACAATTTTTTCCACGTGGAAGATTCAAATACACACTTTGCTTCATACTCACTTCCACGTCCGATGCCATTGTGTCAGACTGCCCCTCTGCTGCCATCTGTCACGTGGCAACAAAATGTAATGGAATATTAGTAGGAAGGTTCAATCTCTACTGCCACACCACCTGCACCCACCCCACTATTGTACATCAATATAGTAAAATAGGAAAATTCCCTCGTATAATACAGTTAATGTATATAAGTAACAAAACTTTAAATTTTTCTGTATTTTCTATTAAAACATAAAAATGAGGGCAACAAAAATATTGAACTGGTGAGTTATGATGCATAATAAGTGTCTATCAAATGTTGAGCAGAAAAATGGCCCTAAAGCTATCAATTTCCTGAGTCAGACATTTTATCCCATCCTGAATGCATGAGTCCTTGCTGCAAATATTCATTAAATGAAATCTAAAAAATTGTTACAATGCCGTTTCCACATAAGGAAACTTTTACAATTTCTCAAAGATTTAGAGTCCCAACAAACCATTTTCCCATGAAGAAACATCAAAGACTTTTTATTCTTCAGAACTGATCGCCTACTGAAACCAATGGTAAGTCTGACAGTTCCTTTGAAGCTGATGGGAATTTTACAGTTGATTTCAGAAGCCAGATTTTACCTTGGTAGCATTTGAATGAAAGGTGTTTTCATATTATAAGTTCCTTAAAGACAGCTAGGTGATTTCTATTTACACCACTACCTATTTGGCTAGATAGCTGGGACTAGTTCTGTAAGAACAGGGTTATACCTTATCTTTTTCATCCTTCTTAAAAGAAAACATGACAAATCAGTGCTGAGCTATTGTTTGTATTTCCAGTATATATTCGATATATAATCCTAGATTAAAAATGCACGCTGTTTCTGAACACATCAGCAGACTTGAATTTCCTTCACACAAAAAATGCTTGATAAGCAATGACAGAAAGTCAAAGGCACTCCCTCTCCCTCCTCAGACTGCCCTGAAAGGTTTCAATAAAGCCCAAAACATCCATTAACATAGCTCATTGATTCTTACTCTTTTCCACTTTTGGTTACTTTCAACTTGACTGTAGAGGATAATGGGACCTGGCATGCACACATGAGGGGAAATGTCTCACAGCAACTAATCTATACAAGATTAGTTTGGCTTGGTTAGACACCCACAGTAATATCTGGTATCATAAAAGGGTCAGAATGATGAAATAAACAGCATTCAATCTGACTCTTGAGCAAAGTTTTGTCAGTTTATTTTATTCCAAGGCAAGTACCCTTATTTCTGGTAATTTTTCCACAAAGTTTGGCTCATTCTGCCCTTACTGTCCATTTAAGGCTGAGTTCATCGACCCCAGGTGAACATCTGAAGAATAAGTACTTGAGCTTCCCCTCTGCCAGGCAAACTTTTTGCCTATTCTTGTCTTCCTAATTCCCTTACAAGCATGATCCCTACCCTCAGCCAATTGAGAACTACATGTGTACTCTCACCTGTGGTTGTGAGCTGTCTTTAGTAGAGAGGCATTAGCTGACTGTCTGATCTCCTCAAGTCTCTTTCACTTACTTAAAGCAGAGAGCCCACAGGTTTCCCAAAACAGATACCACTCAAACAATATTTCACCAACAGCTAGCTTTTTCAGTGATTCCCTAGGTATGTAAACACATCACAGAATCACAGAATCACAGAGGTTGGAAGGGACCTCCAGAGATCATCGAGTCCAACCCCCCTGCCAAAGCAGGTTCCCTACACCAGGTTGCACAGGTAGGTGTCCAGGCGGGTCTTGAATATCTCCAGAGAAGGAGACTCCACAACCTCCCTGGGCAGCCTGTTCCAGTGCTCCGTCACCCTCACCATAAAGAAGTTCTTGCGAACATCTGTGCGGAACTTCCTATGCTCCAGTTTCTGGCCGTAATCATGGTACTTATCACTAAGCTGATTCTGTGTTCAGTGCCTTTGACTGCTTTATGAGGGCTGAACCCAGAGGAAATTATAGAATCATAAAATCATAAAGTTGTTTGAATTGGAAGAGACCCTTAAAGATCATATAGTCCAACTCCCCTGCAATGAACGGGACACCTTCAGCTAGTTCAGGCTGCTCAGAGCACCATCCAGCCTCACCTTGACTGTCTCCAGGGACAGGGCATCCACCACAATATCTGGCAACTGGTGCCAGTGCCTCACCACCCTTACTGTAATAAACTTTTTCCTTATGTCCAATCTAAATCTCCTCTCTTTTAGTTTGAAATCATTTCCCCTTGTCTTGTTGCAACAGACCTCGATAAAGAGTCTGTCCCCTTCTTTATTACAGCCCCCCTTCAGATAATGAAAGGCTGTTATCAGGTCTCCCTGGAGCCTTCTCTTCTCCAGTCTGAACAGCTCCAGCTCTCTCAGCCTGTTCTCATAGGAGAGGCATTCCAGCCCTTGGATCATTGGTGCCTTCCTCTAAATACACTCCAACAGATCTATATCTTTCCTGTACTGAGACTCCCCATCTCAACCAAGTACTCCAGATGAGGCCTCACCAGGGCAGAATAGAGGGGAAGGATCACCTCTCTCAACCCTTTGGCCACATTTTTTGGATGCAGCCCAGGATATGGTTGGCTTTCTGAGCAGCAAGGGCACGTTGCTGGCTCATGTCCAGCTTGCCATCCCCCAGTACCTCCATGTCCTTTTTGGCAGGGCTGTGCTCTATCTTTACATTCCCCAGTTTGTGCTGATAGTGGAGTTGCCATAACCCAGGTGCAAGACCTTGCACTTAGTTTTATTGAACCTCATGAGGTTCACCTGGGCCCACTGCCTAGCCTGCTTAGATCCCTCAGATGTGTCGACCACACCCCACAGCTTGCAAACTTGCTGAGAGTGCACTCGATCTGATTGTCAGTGTCACAATGATGAAGATATTAAAGAATATCTGTCCCATTACTGACCCCTGAGGGATACCACTTGTTACTGATTTCCATCTGAACACTGATCCATTGATCATTACTCTCTGGGTATGACCTTGCAAGCAGTTCCTTGTCCATCAAACTATCTATCCAACAAATGTATTTCTTTCCAATTTGGAGAAAAAGATGTTGTGAGGGACCATGTAGATGCACACTTAATTTGTGGCACTTTCCTTGCTCACAAAAGCACAGGACACTAATCAGTCCTAATTTTTATTTCTGTTTACTGTACATCCATAGATTGTAACAAATTTTAGAAGAAATTTTTTGTCACTTTCTAGAAAATAAAGCTCTTCAACTAAATCTTAAGATACTTAAAACAAACACTTAAGGAAATTAGGCAGAAGAAACTAGCGAGAACAAATTTGCAGACAAATAATTGTCATTAAACAAATCAATCATTGTCATCTCTCTGTTGACTAATGTATGTGTAACAAATTACACTGTTGAAATCTGCAGCTACTAATTTGAAGTACACTTAGAAAGTGCTCAGACAATGTGCAGGAGTAGACAGGTGGAAAAACATGTCAGCTTTTTCAAAACAAAGATTTTTAGTTATATAAATATGGTGTGCATTCCTGAAATGCAACTCGATTGACTTCAAGCACTGAATCTTCTTCGTTGATTCTCTGCGTCATACTATCTCAGTTTAAATAATTAGTCATAACTATATATATAAGTGTGTTGGAGGCTTATCTAACTATATATTTATATATAGAGAGAGAAATAATTCACCTATATATCTATTTATATATATATATATAAATTTTTTAGTTCTTTTGGGCCTCCAAAACAGCACATCCCGCAACCCTTCCAGAGTTTCCCAGGAAAAATCTTTCACCAGAAAGCTGTCAGAAATGAGCTGAAAGACTTTTGCCAGTATGCAGAGTACAAGTCAGTTTTCTATGAGCTGCTGAGTACCCACTGCCAAAAACTGTGTGTTGTTGTGCTGGAGAATATCCAGAGTAATTCCATTGATGTAATTGTATTACTCCAGTTTCACCATGGAGCTGACAATTACCATAGAGCTGAGTCTGTGGACACAGCATAGAAATGTAACATCAGATTTTCTGGGGTAAAGACTGTTCCATTCTCTCACATGCTGCCAGTCAGTTTCCTGTACTGTCTTGATTAGTGTGCAATACTTGCTTTTGCACATGCAGCTTTTCTAATTAAGATTGTGATTATGGTTAAATTCAGTAAAACATACACTGCTTAAAATATATGGCTGTTTCTGTGGCTTAAGGGCAATATTTGATTTGGCTAATAACACTGATATCATGAACAGATATTATTATCACTATATTGCATGCAGTGGATTTTTAAATTGTTCCAGGTTAATTCAATAATACTTGAAATGAAAAAAATGTTTTTGTTTTTTTAGTGCAGTTTCAGTTACTGCTTCATGTAGTTACACATATATTTTTGCCTTTATTACTAGAGCATCATTTTACTAGAGATGTTGCATTTGTTAGGATGGATAGGTCTTACTTTAAAATGCTGAGAAAATATGGATCTGTGAGTAACAGATACACACAGTTTCATTGGCGCTCTTGTTAAAATCTCTCTGCAGCACTGGAGGTGGTGTTGACTAATGGTGAGCTAAGCTGACCAAAAGCGGGAGGATCTCTAAAATATTTTCAACATAGTACTTTGTTCATTCCTTTTTTTCCATTTCCCTTTTCATGTCTCTTGACTATTAAATTTTCCAAAGAAAGTATTATAACCTCACCTATTTTTTTCTATTCTCTCAGTGTTTTCTCATATTTACAGATAAATTCTCTGGGATTTAGTTGATTACAAAGATTCAGTTAAGAATGCATATTTTGAAGTTTCACAAAAAATGTTACAAGGTTGTGAAAGTCATTAATAAAAATGCCAGAAAACACATTTGAAAATATGACATTATTTTTACCTTAGTTTTTCTATCATCACTATTCAAAACATAGAAGTTTTATTGAGTATTCCATACTGAAATCTCTAATAAATAACATACTAATGTGCACTAATGAGTTACCTCATCAAGTCTGCCTTACTAGTGTTTCTTCAGCAACACAATATATTAAAAGAATGCCAAGTAGATCTGTCTACCATGTGTCATTATTACATAGATAGCTGAGTTAACTTCAAGAGTCAAAGGATAGGTTTTCAAATTTATTTGGGTGTTATGTAGCAAGCACAGTTTTAAAGAAGGATCTTCTTAGAGGTTCCAGACTTGATTCAACTTCTATTGCACATTGTTTTCAATGAGTTAAAGGCTATTCCATTCAGTGCCCCACAAAATTTTCAAAAATGCCCGTCTGCATCTCTCAGAGTTTAAACTTAGAGAGATTTGGTCCAACATAGTTATCTTTGCGGTATATGGTATTATATGAAAACTTGTCTGAAGTTCTAGGTTGAAGATCATAACCTGAAGAAAACATCTGTCGGCACAGTGAAACTCCCTACAAGATTCAAGCTCTCTTGCAAGCTAGAGAACAAGCTTTCTTAAGGTCTTTTATAAGATTAAATTTCCCTGGATGTGTTCAATAAATGTTTAGATGTTGTATTAAGAGACATGCTTTAGTAGGGAAAAATTGGCGGTAGATGGTTGGTCTGGATGATCTTGGAGGTCTTTTGAAACTGATGATTAAATCATGAATTGCTCATTTCTGCTCTTTCTGTATATACATTTCTATTCTATTTTTCCATACAATAAAGAAAAATTATCACTATGATTGACTTAACAAATGATTCATCATTTTCTTTAAGCACAAAATTAAATACATGTCTGTCAGATTGCCTAGGTATAAATGCAGAGCTGCTGATCCTTCATTGCGATGTCAGTTACTGAACTGGGCTGGAAAGTAAGATGCTTTCTCAGACTTCACTCTGCTTGCCAGCAGCCAGCCAGCTAAGGCTGGTTTGGTGACCCTGTTTTGAGGTCTCCCATCCTATAGCTAAATGGTTACTTGAAC
Source organism: Pavo muticus (assembly GCA_016647715.1). Taxonomy (NCBI): domain Eukaryota; kingdom Metazoa; phylum Chordata; class Aves; order Galliformes; family Phasianidae; genus Pavo; species Pavo muticus. The sequence continues at coordinate 118,778 of JACDJE010000033.1, read as the reverse complement.
ATGTGTTAGGTAGTTGACAGCCAGCTTGAATGCATTTACGCTATGCTGCAGTCAACACCTCCAAATCAATAGGCCATATCCTGCAGCTGTAAGTGTAGCTGATCATTCTGCTACACTTTCAGGTTTCATCATACTTGATGTTATAAGGTTGTGAGTTCTGTCAGTTGGAGTTTGTCAGCATTTTTCTCAGCAAACTACTGAGAAACAAAAAGTAAACTACAATTTATTGAAAAAGTGAGACTTATGAAAGAGGATTAGTTTTTGTACAGACTCAAAAAAGAATTCAAAATTGGTTAAAAGGCATAATTTCAACCCTTCTCAAAACAAAGAAAAACTGGAGTTCTCTTCTTGTGAAGAGAAGACCAGGCTACAGAGGAAAAGGGTAAAACTAGTCATTTTAAGAAAGGTGAGAGTTGGTTGCAATGGAGCAGAGACAAGTTAATTAGTACTAAACAGGACTCAGCAAGGAAGATAAAAAGCCTAGTTGTCATCAGTGGGAAAAGAGAAATTCATTCAAAAATGTTATCCAAGCCCTGACCTTATCTCCATTCCCAGGTGACATCCCTGAGAAATCATTTCTTCCCAGATCCAAGCATCTGTGAGCTGTATGATTTTCTTTCTCAATCAGCAAATGTTATGGAAACATGGTTATTAAGCAAGCAGCTTACTCTTTTCTGATGCAGACTGTTAGTCTTTTCTCAGCTTTCCAAAACTCAAGTATTTGGCAATAGTCCCAACAGTATGATGATGCCAACCTGCACTTCCTGCTGCTACAAAGAATTGGGCTGGCTCCATGAAAACTAGCTTGTGTACATACATACTGTGTTGCAGTCACCTCAGACTGGGAGAAGGAAATCAGTACTGTACTGTGTTTATGTCCTGAAGACCTATTTTAAAATCCTATAGCCCAGTTTTGAAAAAGCCAGGTACTCCTGATACACCAAAGCTTGAATGCATGTAACAGGTGTATAATGCTAAGACTTTTAAAACCCCGTAACCTAAGCCTCCAGAGTGTACACATACACTAAGAGGGCAGAGATGGCTACAGTTAGCACATGCTTTTATTAAGGATGGGATTTGCCTAGCATACAATCTTTCTGCATGAATAATGAAATTGTTTGTGAAGTATCTACGTTTTTCCATTGTACACAATTCTGTATATTAAAATAATAATAGTAATAATAAATTGATAGAATTTAATAGATAAAAAATTCAGACAGGCAAAAGAAAAATTAAAATTTATTTGAAAGAATTCCATTATTGCTCAAAAGATGAAGCCAAGCAGCCTGCCCAGTGAATCGCAAAAGCGTCCTATGGAGAAAATATAGGAGAATTTTATTGTAGAACTGAATATCAAATGGTTAAGCTTCATGACTTCAATGTGATTTTGGTTTTGAGTTCTGATAAACTCAAAAACATAACAGATATTCTAGTTGAGCAGGCTTCGCAAGTTATTTCAAAAAATGTAAAAAGCAAATGAAAACAAAGAGACATCAATTTTTAGGCTTAGAAGAACAGCAAGGAGAAAGACAATAGAAAGGCACCACTATTGGTGGTATCTAAAGATCTCAAAGGCTGGAAGCAAACAATCTTCTTTGGAAGATTGTAAAACAAATCCTTTGCAGCTACTGTGATTACAGTAGACATAGTAGAAGGAATAGATAAATCAGTTTTCTCCAAGTAAGAGAATCTTGATTGAATTATCAAAGTAAAATACTTCTTTAAGTCAGACCAAAGGAAAATGCAATATTCAAGTTTGTGTTAACTTACTACTACACTTTTTGTTTCAGCATGGAGTGGTATAGGGGGATTTTTTTTAAAGAAACATCTAATGGAGAACTGAGCACTGACTCTGAACTCTATTCATGCCCTTTCTTCATTAACATAAAGCTCTGCAAGAAAGCCTAGGAACTTTCTGATGGCATTGTTCAAACCGCTGAACCACTACAGTACTTGTGTATCAAGCATGAAATGCAATTCTCAACCTTGTTAAAATGAAGCAAAAGTAGTTTGCTTCAAAAGTTGGGCTTAAGTCAAAAGGATGCAGCATTGTATGTGGCATGTGAAGTGTTATATAGTCTGCATGTTAGTGTTAGCAGTGATTCTATCAATAAAGCTGTCAAGAAATTTCTGTTGCAACACTTGGTCAAGAAAGACCAGAAGAGTAATCTAGCTTTAAAGCCATTTCCAGCTGGATCTATAATTGAGACAAGATTACCTTATGGTAGATGTGAGATGATTAATACCGTAGCATTAATTCAGTTCCAGATCTTGTGATTATTTTCCTCTAGAGCACTAAAGGAAATTCATTAGTTTGTATAGCTTCAATATACTTCAGAGGTGAACCCACATTGCAATTACTGTATAGATTGTTGCCATGGGATAGATTGTCTATGGATTCTCAGCAAACAAGTCTATTTTCTATTGGATGCAATTCTTTAGGCCTTCCTGATTAAAATACAAAGTAAAAAATCCATCCTGAGAATGGAAGGAAAGAAAATGGGGAATTAAGGGAGAAAAACTATCCAAAGAATAGCTATACTATGATCATTCTTTTCAAAACAGGGAAAGCAGTTTTAGAAAAGTGTATGGAATAAAATACATTTATAGTACAAAGTCCAGAGATAATTGAAAATAGTAAAAGTAGTAAACTTCTATTTCTATTATAAGCTACCAACTTAGTTTCAGTTTTACAAGACAATATATTTTGCAAATGTAAATTTGCTGTGGGACTGATGTTATGAGTAAATTTATCTTTTCTATGTAAGAGTCACTTCAGCGGTTTTATCATCTGAAATTCATTCACCTGTATAATGAAATTGCGACGGATATTCCATTTCTTAAAATATTTTTTAATACTGACAGCTTAATGACTTACGCAAATCACTACAAAGCTCAAAAAAATGTTAATGTGTTTTTCTTTTTTTTTTCTTTCCCATAATAAAACAACTTGACCAGCGAGAGTAACAGAATATAAGACTTCTGAAATTTGGAAGACAAAGAAGTGGGATAAGGCTTTTGGTTTCTTGTTATTTCCATACCGAACATATAAATGCAAATAAGAATGACAATAAAGCAGACCTAGAAAACAGATAGAATATATGCAATTGCCTGGACTATATATACTAAATTATATATTCCAATATCTAGGCTTCTGTCAGACCAATTACTACATGCGTGCATTCAAATATGCTAAAGAAGAGGAACAAATAGCACTCTCATCTTTTTTTTACCTTTTACAATTTAATGTCTAATGTCTGATATTTACAGGGAGATGGATAACAGCTTTACTGAATTGTTTTATAAGGAATAGGGCATCTCAGTTGTCTGTAGTGGTTGTCGTTCACAAAAGATTCCTGTTTTTTATGCAATTACATTATTTTCTTTTCTTATTGCTCTTTTTTTCCATTTCTCTATTATAAGAGAGATGGAGCTATTAGTCTGAATCAAAACCAAATATTATCATATTCTGTATGAAATATAAAATTAAGAAGATATTTGAATAGATATCAAGGCTTCAGTTGTGCAAGGGTAAAACAACACTATGAACACTAGCATTATTTTTTCAACTTTAAATCTAGTTGCAAAGCATAATTTTTTTCCTATGTTGGTGCCCTGCAACTGAACTCAAGTGATTTAGCCTCTCTGGCTTAATTCCACAAATCCACAGGAAAGTGTTTTGTCATTGGTAATCACTCTAATCCACTGGAAGGACTATGGCATAGTTAATGGAGGATAACCTGCAGCCAGCATGCAATTGCCTTGTCCCAGTGAGTCTTACAAAAGCAAATTCCCAGACATCCCTGTAGCTCCTGTTTGTATGCAGTTTATCACTTCTGTACCCTGTAGAATTCATGTACAATCAGAACAGAGCTTGGATTACTTTGGTTTAAGAGGTTCTGAAGAAAAATAAGAAAGATAGATGCACAGCAAAGCTTTGGAGAAGAATGCAGTCACAACAGAGAAATTGCAACATATTAGCTAGACGTTATTCAGGTTAGCATACTTAGCTCTTTCTGATCAATAATATAGACATAGCAACAATTATTTTATAAAGTGGTCTATGAGATAGTTCTCCACTATTTTCTCACATATACTGTTCACATTCAGTTGTACTATCAGTAAAGTAAGATATTGCAAGTGTACAGCAAGCCTTGTGTAAACCCTGGAGTTATTTACTTCTGGAAATACTTCAAGCTAAATCTGCTGGTATTAACTGTTCTCCAAATAATTGCTGCAAATGAAATATGTTTAAAGTCTTGAATACTTAAATGAAATGATGTTTTACGTTTTTGTCTTGATTTATTCACATTATGTGAATGACAGGGGAAATTATCTGAACACTTTGCTGTCCAGTTCTTCACTTGAAGACAAATACTTGGTTAGGATAGAAGAAGCAAACATAAGGATACACTCCTGTCTCGGAGATCTACAGTTTAAAATGACTAATTCATAATACTTGATGGCATAATTCATTTGGAAGAGAGAAAAAATAAATACATAAATTATTGCTTGGCATGGTCCTTTGTTTCTCTACATAGTCTCTAAACATTAATTTGGTAATAGCTGAGGGGGCACCTCAGCCCAAACATATAGAGATGTCTATTTAGTATTTAAGGGGGTCTTAGTAACTATATTGCGATACATATTGCTGAGCTCCATTTCCCACGCACTGATGATATGCCTGGCTAAACTGAGTTCCACTCATTAACAAACATAGGTATATGCCTCCTTAAAGATATGAATTGCTGAGTCAGTTAAGGGAATTCTTTACTCTTTTCTGTAGATAAAATGAAGAAAATCACCTTGTCCTTAGACACCATCCTGTCTATCAGCTCCAGAGTAGGATCTGTAATAATTAATTTTTTATCCTTAATCCAGGCAGTAAATATCTCTCTGGAAGATGCTGGAATGTCAATCCCCATGGTCAGTTGCACTTTTTTCTGGGTGAAGGCAAAAGCCATGGGGAGAGAGATAAGATTTTACAAAAAAAATGGACACTATTTTATGCTTTGCATATGCTCAAGGAGAAATTTCACAGCCAGCACTGCCCAAATGTTTTCCCTCCAGTCATTACTTTACAACAGCTCTATGTGATGCTTGGTGACTTCTCAAGAACTGCTCATTTCTGTTTCCTCCTGCTTAAAATGTAGTGCTCAGATTTTGAAAGTCAGAATATCTACACACTCCGTTGTACCTGCTCTCTGTTTGAAACAGTGTTTTTTAACTGCTTTATTTCTTTTCCCCCTTCTATTAAAGGGAGGGTAAATTTTAGTTTGCCAATCCTTTTCACTGGTTTGATTCACAAAAAAATGTTTTTGTTTTTTTTTTCTTTCCACACCATTGGGCCATGATTGTGTTTAAGGTAGATTGTTAGTTAAGCTTCAGAGGGGAGACTTACACTGGACCACTGCAATCCATAGAGCCACACTTCAGCCCTGCTCTGAGGTCGTCACCCAACCCTACCTCACCAAGCACTCTTTCTCACTCTTTGGGCCCTATTGATGCTGTTTTGTCACGACTTTAGTCTTTCTCTCTCTTCTCTTCTCTCTGCTTCTCCTCATCTTCTTCTGTCCTCTGCATGGATGCCTCTGGCCCACAGTCCCCCAGGGATGTTGCTCTCTAAGAATGGGTCCCACATGGGCAGCAGTCCCTCAGGGCAGCCTTCCTCTAGCACTGGGTCTTCACTTGTGTCACTTATGCTGTCCCATCCCTGCATATCCCCATTTCTGGAATCAACAGGCTGTTTTTCATACTTTGCTTCTACCAGAAGACAGCAAAACCTGGAGGCTTCTTCTGCCAGGAGACATCAGAAAAGGCTGTGAAGCATCAGTAGCAGCAGTGATCACATCAAGCCTGTGGAAATAAAGAGGCCATGTGTGCCCAACCCACTAAATGTGACATCTAGCCAAGCTGCAGCCCACAGAGAAAGGCTCCTATTTCCTTTTCTCCCCACAATGCAGCAGTCATCTCCTGCCCACTGAAAAGCATCCATTCCATTCTACCTTGGTGCTTAAATCATCTCTGCCATTATTAGTCTTGGGGAGGGAGGAATAAATTCAGAGGCTTTTCAGTGAAAGTATTAATTTACTTTGAATATGTTTTCTGTTCTTAGAGATGAATGTTTTTATGTTTGAGAGTAATTTGTCTTATTTTGTCTTTAGTATATATTTTATGAAAAGATATTTTCAGGGCAAATATCCTGAAAAGATATATCCTACAAGGGATATTTGTAGTCTTTTTATACAGCAGTATGTCAGAATGACAGCTTGCGCCAGCCATTGGAAATGCAGAAGCTGAGCTGCTTAGGAGGAAATCCATATATCACTAGACAGTGCTACTGGCAAGGTAGTATGAGAAGATATTAGAATTTATTTCTACATCTTCATTGCTCCAAGAAACTTTCCAGCATAGCAGTAATGAATGTTACATGACAGTGTCCCACTGCCTCCCCACAGATTACAGTACAGACCCATTTCTGAAACCACACATCTCTAAACATTGAAAGGACAAAGTTCATGATTAATTTCCTGGAGTTTTGAGCACATTGGCACTGACCTTCCCAAATGATGAGAAAGCAAGGAATCTTTTACGACTATGTGGAATCATAGAATCACAGAATGGTATGGGTTGGAAAGGACACACTTGCCACACACTAGACTGAGTTGTCCAAAGTCCCATCCAACCCAGATTTGAACACCTCCAGAGATGGGGAACCCATAACTTCTCTGGGCAACCTAACCTGTTCTTGTGCCTCTGAGTAAAGAATTTCTTATTTAAATATGGCCCAGGGTGCTGTAGAATCAAGCCTCCTATTATTCTCATGTTTCTTGAAAGTAGAAATGCTCCATCATCTAGTCTGTTCTTCTCCTTCATAGTTGTTGACAAGAAACGTGTATAAATTAGTAGGAAATAGGGTACCAAGAAAGAACAGGTTTTACAGGACAAACAAACAGCCGTGGAAGATAGCCCTGGTACTGATCTTTGCAATCTGGTTAATGCCCAGCATCCATGAATTGTTTTTGTTACAACTGATCTTGCAGCTCCTCAGCATTCTTCCCAACTCCTATTTTTAATGCTTAATTCATGAAGCAGAGGTCTCTTCAAGGGGTAATCCAAATGAAAGGGAACTTTTCAGGCTGGGAGTGTGGTTTTATGTGGTTTGGTGGGTGCTGGGCATTTGTTTCTTTTTCAAGTGTTTCTTTTTTTTGTGTGTGGGGGGGGTTTTTTATGTTTTTTGTTCATATGTTTTTGAAAGCATATCATGTTTATGTAAGTGACATTTTAAATATCCATCTGCTTCACCCAAAAAGAATGCCTTTTCAAGAAGAAAATATGAGCAGTCATGGAGCAGCCATACTAAATCATATTAACAGACATCCTGCCCCTTCTCCCAAGATTGCTGAAACGTGGATGCTGAGGAATTCAGTTCAGGGAGAGCCTATTCATTGCCTAAAACCAAAGGCTTCCTGTGGACAGTTAATTTAGAGCTGCTGATACATTTCAATGTATCAATCTAGACAACATCAATATAACATCAATAATGTAACAATGTATTTTTCCATAAAAATGCTGAGGATTCCTATAGTTTTAAATTTTTTTACACATTGTTGTTGAAAATGAAAAAAAAAAAGTTGAAATTATTTTTGCCAGAAGTTTTGGTCAAGAGAAAAGGACCCTGGGCTTTACATACTACAAGATTTAGCTTTTACTGAATTGCCAGAAACATTTGTAGAGCCTTATGAAGTAAACAAAAAAGGTTTGGAAAGATGACAGAAATAAGCATGCAATTACTTTAGGAAAAATATCTTAAAGTTACATCTGTATAACCATGGTTCTTTAAAGTCATTTTATTGCAGGAGTCTTAAATAAGCCTTGAGGTTTAAATGCTGCTCCTTACTCTTAATGTTGTTTTCTTGCCTGCAGGCTATAACCACGAACCCTCCTTTAAATACAGCTCTTCATTAGCAGCAGAATAACCTCAGCTATTCTGCATAACAGTATGGAGCATGATACAGAATTTGATGAATTTTGCTGAGACTAGTTGTGCTCATACATCACATGGAGAAGTGGAAATGAGTTCTCAACCAGAATATCTGGGTTGTTATTGTATTAATGGAAAGAAATATGTCTTGTCTTATCAGCAATATTATTTATCTTGAGTTTCAGACACTGCAGCACTCTTTTCATTGTGTAATAGACATAGTCCTTCTGTTTAGCTTGTTGATCTTCCTTTCTTATTGATCTTTCAGACTGATTTCCTCAAAGATTTCACTGGGAAACAGCAAAACCTCCGGCTACAGCTCCAATTTCATTTTACATTTATGCACTAGTGCCTGGCTGTCAAAGCGAAATAGTTCAGATTATGAGAACATACATGTTTCTGTTTTCTACTTCTGTTTACATAAAACCAGATTTTATTAAAATATGAACATTTAGAGTTTTAGAACAGTTATCTCAAGCCAATATGTTTAGAGAGATACATTCATTCAAATAAAAGCTGGAGGATGGTCCTTCTGTTTACCATACACAAAGACCACATATAGGCAAACAGGAGGATTCAATTTCCAAAGAGGAAGAAAAAGTTATGATGGTGTATAAAATCTTAAGGAAAATAAAAATTTGAGAATCTAAATGGGATTTGTTACTTCATCTTAAACAGAAGTACGATCTTTCTTTTATTTTCCTTTATTTTACTTTTATTTTCCTGTATTGGTAAATGTATTTGTGGGAAGCAATAATAGTATCCAAGGGAGAAGAATGGGAGTTCATATTCTGTTAGAAAGTCTGGTGAAGAATGTTCTATTTTACTTTTAGGAAAAGTTGGAAGTCAAATAATGAAAGGAGAAAACTGAGAGTAAAATTGAAATGATATTTGTTCTACCATTTTAACAGCATTTCTAAAGATTGCTCTCATTTTCAAATTGTTCCACATAAAGTCTGATATTAAAACTAGTGGCATCTTCCTTTCTAAATGACCTCTTGATGGCCTTTCCAATCTGAATTATCCAATAATTTTATGATTCTCTTCATCTGAGTAACAGAAGATCCTTAAAATATTTTCATTTCTGAATGATTTTGGCTTTTGAACTGTGCATAGATATTTAACTTGATCAATGACTGGTAATTACCAATACAATCATACCACTCATTATCTGTCCCACTGCACTCAATAAAACATGTTAATAGAAAGCTACATTAATAAAAAACAACTCAGAATCAATATGAAAATATAATCATTAACACATGAAATAGATGTTATTACTGTTATTACTTTACTGATGGCAATATTTTATGTGTAAAAAAAGCATGCTCTTTGTGAGTTAAGTAAAACCATTTTTCTTGTGGTGATTCCCAGAAAGCATAACTGAGTGAGAGGAAGGGAGCCCACAACTGAAGTAGATTAATGTTTTTTATGGAGATGTAAGTACTGTTTCCATTGTCAAACTTTTTCTTAGTCATTTTCATATATGTCAAAATGAAGATTATGATATTTGTGTATCACAGAGTGTCACTCATATTGTTGGGAGGGATTTTCACACAATTTGTGAAATATATATGTTGAGAAAACTCATCCTTAAATATATCAAATATATAGTATAATAAGATTATTTTATTTACGCGAGTATTTGTTGGTTTGTAGAGATTGGAGCATAGGGAAAATGACTAGGTGTGGTCGAGGTATGTAGGTCACGCTAGAACAATAAAAAATAAACCTTGGTCTTTCCCTTCTTCCCCTGAAAAGCTTATAAACCACTTTGTTTTAAACTTAAACCCAGTTTCTATTCTATCTTTCCACAATAGAAACTGAACATTTAATTTCCACTTCTAAGGATACCTTCCCCAATAACAGGTGACAGATAATCTGATGTATTTCATCCTTTGACCCTTCTGTTCGACCTGCTTCACTGAGGTTAAAATGTTTAGTAAAATATTAAGTTTCATCCAATGAATGATGAAATTGATGAAAAAAACAAGATGAAATTCATCCAGTGGTGTCCTATTCCAGGATAACTTACATGGAGAGCAGATGAAATGCATGAAAACCAAAGCAACATTTGATCCTTCAAGCACAGCAGACTTTAGCCATCTCTGCTCATAAAACTAGTTCTCTGGCTTTCCACAGTCATTAAGTGAGCAACGGAATTTATTAGTTCTGTCTCTTCACAGGACTTCAGAACTGGTGAGGTGTTTGAGTCATGCCTATTAGTGATCAGGGTCCAGAAGAACCATCAGATTGCTTCGGTGTGATGAAAATGCAAAGAAATCCATGTCCTTTCAGAACCAATGTGTTGAGAAACAGAATGATGAATCAATATTGCTCTGAAAAACTCAAGATTATGCATAGCAGCATTTATTAGATTTGGCTCTGCTTTAGTCATCTTGATATTACACAGATCCATGTGGAGCCATAGCATCTTGCTTCTCTGCACCAATGTAAACCCATGGCTTTAGCTACCTTAATCAACAACTTTTCTGGATGACTGTAACTATTAAGATATTTTCCCTCCTTTGTGGAAGCAAGTGCGCTTTCATGGCAACTGGGAGATGTCCCTTTTTGTGAAACAAACAGAAGAAACACGGATTTTCTACAGCTAACTGTATCCTAGGTATGATGTCAAAGGAAAACATGGCTACTATGATTTTGCATACAACATTCTTAGTCTTCTAGAAATTTTGCAGCACATTTCACTGGAGTTAACAAATAGTCTCAGGATAACTGGAAATATTGTTTTAGAATATACACCACTTGCTAAAATTCATAATTAAAAGCTAAGTCTACTTTATATTTTCTACCATAATTTTAGTAGAATCAAATCATGAGAGTTTTGGACCAGAAATATTAACGAATTAAATTATTTTAAGTGATGGTGTTCACATTTCCATATTGATAAAATCATAGTATCACAGAATGGCTTGGGTTGGAGAAAACCTCAGAGATCATCTACATCTAATGTCCTTCATTGGGCAGGGTTGCCAACCACTAGAGCTGGTGAGGAACACATAAATCTTGCCTTGAGTGCCTCCAGAGATGGGGCAGCCACAGCTTCTCTTAGCAGCCTATGCCAGGGCCTCACCACCCTCTGAGTGAAGAATTACTTCCTAACATACAACCTAAACCTCCCCTCTTTCAGTTTAAATCCATCCCCTCTTGTCCTATCACTATCTACCTGTGTACCTGCAGACAATAAACTTATAAATTAAACATAAAAATGCATTAGTTTCCTTTCTCATGAGGTACTGTTAGGATGTGCCTATCTTGTGATCTCTTCAGTTAATGTGTACATATGGTTATGGAGTGTAGCTAATGAGGTAAACATTTATCAAGATTTTGTACAAAGACTGCTCTGAAAATAATGCCTCCTATTTATTGCCCACGTCATCAGAGGCAGATGGTGGTGGTATGGCAGTAGAGGTTGAACCTTCCACCAATATTTCATTACATTTTGTTCCATATGATAGTTGGAAGCAGAGGGGCAGTTTGACACAATGGAATCTGACATGGAAGTGCATATGAAGCACAGGTGTGAAAATGAATTCCTCCATATGGAACAAATTACACCTACTGACATTCATCTATGCTTGGTGAACATTTCCAGAGACCAAGCAGTGGAGGTGAGCACATTGAGGCAGTGGGTGGTGTCTTTCCGCATTGGCGACACTGACAGTGGTACAGATTTTTATGAGCACAGCATGCAGGATTTTGTTCATCACTGGCAAAAATGCATTGCTCATGGTGATGACTATGCTGAAAAATATTGTTTTGTAGCTGAGAATTTTCTCTATTAAACAGTGTTATCATACTCTTTGCTTCTGTTGTTGTTTCCATGGAAATAAATGGGAGGCATTACTTTCATCGCAACATACACAAGAAGCAATAAGCTTATTGCTTCTTGTGTACTTACTGCACAAGTAGCAGTAAGACTTTTCATGTTATGATCTGCAGTTGGTTTACTTAGACAGCTAGGTTCCATAGTACATACTTGAATTCTATTTTGTCTTCTTTTTCATACCTTCCAATCTTTATAACAATATCGAATAAAGAGAAAAAGAACAAGTTCATTCTAGGAGTAATATAACCAATTTTTTATGATATTATTTTAATGTTCGCAGCTAAAAATTGATAGCTGATGCAGCATGGTGTTCCTGTAAAATGCCTCATTTGTTTGAAGAAACATACAATTGCAGTAAGGATTAGAGGGCAACTGAATGGCAAACTGTTTCATAAAATATCAAACACCAAACACTGCAGAGAGATGCCAGGTAAGGCTTAACTCTGCTTGATGAAACAGGTGGTTAGAAGCAAATGAAAAGGAGAGGTAGAGAGATACAATGTACTTCCCTGCATTCCTGTTCATCATAACCCTCAGCAAAGATTTCTCCTTTTTTTTATGCATGGAATTTTTAATTTTTTTTTATTTTTATTATTATTATTATTTGACACTGAAGCATATTGAAAGATTCAGATCATGCAATAACCATTGCACTTCTGATCCAGTTCTGGGAGCAGATAAGTAAACAATAATTTTAGATAGCTGTATATTTCTATGCAGCTGTCAGATATATTATCTGGGATAGTTGTATTATTTATTTTCTGTAATGCTCAACCCCAGATTATCGTTACTCTTTGCAATAGGTATACTTTTCTAGGTTAGAGGTCATAATAATCTGCAAATCACCTGTAGTTACAGAGCTCTAGCCTTTGTATGGGTGAGGATTTCTCATCTTAATCTGCAATTTAAGATAGAGCTAGCAGTGGGCCTGAATTTCATGGGTTTTCCTTTAAAATTAAAAAAAAAATGGGCAAAAAAGTAAGTAAAAATTCAGTTTCCTCTCTTGGTTTATTAGAGCATAACTGGGTGGCTTAAAACTTGACAACAGGCTAAAACGATGAATAAAAGATGCACACTGAGAGACTGAAAAGTAAACTGATAAGAATACTCATTTGGTAAACAATATAGCTGTTGATTTGAACAAAGTAAAAGCACTCTTCCTGCTCCAGTTAGAGAGTGAGGTATGGCCGTGGTGCTGAAATCTACTTCAGGAACAGGAGAAACAAAAGACCGAGAAGAGAAGAAGAAAAGAAAAGCGGAAGAGGTGAAGAAGAGAAGAGAGGAACAGAAAAACAGAGGAACAGAAGAGGAAAAATCAAAATGAAAGTAACACCCAAAAGTAAAAATGAATTTTCGAGACAAAGTCAGTTTGAGAAAACAGTAACGGATTTTACATGAATTTTCTTGCTCCCAATATGAAGTATCCATTCAAGCTAGATGTGGCTCTTGGCAGCCTGGTCTAGTGGTTGGTGACCCTGCCTGTGGCAGGGGCTTGAAACTAGATGATCTTTGAGGTCCTTTTCAACCCAGGCCATTCTATGATTCTGCGATTCTATGATTCTTTGAATATGATTAGAATACAAAGCTATTTTAAAAAACAAACAAATACGAAGTTTTCCTATATATGTATCACAGTGAGGAAAACTGGTTTTGCCCTTATTAGTAGCAGATAACTGAATCAAGTAATCAAATATTAATTATACTTAGTTAGAGTCCAGAATGTAATGTTCAAACAGTACACAAGCTAGTGACGAAGACTGTGCAGACTGTTTAGCTATATGTACTGGTTGTGTCTGTATAACTGTGTAGGCTAATTTTGGACTTGTTCAAATCATAATTCAGTTTAAATAAAAGACCAAATGAAAGTAGATATGTAATTGAACTTTTTAATTTCCAAGGGGGATATTTTTACAATGTGAATTGTCTAATAAGGGCAAGTGAACTGAAGAGTTCAGAGGCCCAGCATTAGAAGAGGAGTATTTGGTTTTGCATTAAATACTAGAACAAACAGGAATCCATAATCCAAATGAAGGTGGAAAAAAAAGAGTGAGAGAGAGGATAATGGTGTAGTGTGAAACTGGGAAAGGAGTTTAGCTGCCACTCTTTATCCTCAACATCCCTTGGAAATTATTTAATAGCATAACAGAAATGGGAAAAAATATACTTGGTAATCTTCTATATTTAAGGATCAGGAACCAAAAGTCATCTTAACTTAGAACTTGGAAAAAAAAAATATCAAAGATGTCGTCAATAAAAAGATAAGAGAACAAGTAAAGAAGGAACTCAGCAGCAAAGGTAGGATTAAGTTTAAAGAACTAGAGGATAACTGAAAATAAAATGAAAACTTGCCACATTCAGTAGCGTCTTCATTGTTACTGAAGTAAATCATAGGAAAAAAAAAAAGAATCGTTCATAGGATAAGAAAGAAAGGAGTAGGGAAATGGAAAAATATCACAAAAGAGGTAGATAGAAACTCAAAGGCTATAATGCTCTCAAGTGAGAAAAGGGACCAGGTAATCTTCATTTGCGAAATCTGAAACAATTAGTGCATGAAATTATAGATTCAGGAGCATCTACACTTTTACGACATTAAAGTGATCTTGGTTCTTTCAGATATCATCTATAATATACAGTTCTGTGAAGGGGTAATCACAATCCTAACCTGGATGAAAGGTTGAGCACCTGTGCAATATGACACTTGACATCCAGAAGCATTTTCCATGCCAGTAAATGTAAATGAAGTGAGGAAATGAAGGAATAAGAAGAAAATAGCACGATACTTTAGCAGCTTATATTTAGCATCTTTATGTGCATATCTTTTTTCTTGGTTTCAGAGGGAATGTGGTGAATCTCATTATCTGGACCACAGTAGAACATTGGAAGAGCTGACACTAGGAAGCTTGTTAATTAAGATGGAAAATATGAGAATCGGTGAAAGAATTATGGCACAAGAAAGGGCCTGAGTAAAAGGTTAACTCTCAAGAGAATTAGAAGAAAAAAATATTAGGCTGAAATGAAGTTATTAGTGATGTTTCTCAGGAGTTGCTCTTCAATTCAGCAGATCTTAGCTGATATTTTTATTAATTATCTTGGCACAGGAATCATGGAAGTGCTGGAGAAGTCTGATGGTACTGTTCAGTACAGCGTAGACATACATTTATTAGATTCATTTAGAGATACCCAACCTTCTAGGCACCTGAAATCAAAAATACTAATAGATGTACCTAACACACACTGCTGCAAGAGAAAAATGCAGTTAAGACATTATCTGTTCTGTGGACATTCAAAAATAGCAGAAATTGTGGAATGTGATGATACAGAATTTATCTGGAGAACTTAAGTTTAGAGTCAAGAGTATGTTTACATACATTTACACTTCAGATGAACCTGCAGTATCTCAAAAGAAGAGCTCTTTTGTTCTCACACATTGCTAAATCTACAGAAGTTGGAACTTCTACTGTGTGAGTTGTGTGTATATTGTTTTATTTTGTTTGTTAGGTAGCAGCAAGGAAAGCAGCTGATTTTCTGGATTATATCAGTTGGAGTCAATCTTTGAAGGAGGACAGAACTTGAAGAAAAATCTGCAAAATAAAAAGGGTATTTCATGATTCTGTAATGTTGCAGCAGTGACAAAGGGCCCAGTATACTGGTTCTTCTCTTCTACTGTTTCAATATTGACCTTTGAGAAGATTCCTGCTCTATGTCATATACCTAGTGTATGTCACAGACAGCAGTCACAGATTTTCAGTCTTGATTACCATCTCTGCAACATGGGGATGCAGAATGCAGCTTTTCCTGAAAATCTTATTTTACAGAATGCCTAGGTCAATTTAAACTGCATAGATAATTTTATACTTGGAGGAAATAAATTTCTTTGTGGTACTTTGCTTTAGGAAAAATTAATCTTTACTTTGTGACTCCACTGAATATACTAATTATCTGGATTTCAAATTCCAAAGTATATTTTAAAAGATATTTCCTGACATATGGAAACTACATAATGTAAGCCTTGAAGCCAAAACTTGGATAACCTGAGGTTATACTCTGTTTATCAAAGCTATTCATTTCATTATTTTTTATATTAATCTCTCACTCACTCCTTTCCTCTAGTTCTTCATCTGTTTTATCTGTTGTTTTTTTTTTCCTTAGATAACTCTTGTTTTTATTCTCAATGTTCTGAAGCTGAAGACTTCATGTAATACATATACTAGCCAAGGCAGAAATTTCAAATGTGCCTAAGGATATAAAGTATATAGTAGGTATGGAATTCCACAAATATTTGGATACTGTGGAAATCCAGATTTAGTGCTTTTGGGGATGATTCACAATTCCATTGAGAAGATCTGTCATATGGACGTCTCATTGAGTGCAACTCAGATGATTGATTGTGCTGTATTTCTTTTCCTCTAAGTGGCACTAAAAATGTAATTTCCAGTATGACTGGTTGGTTAGTTTGTTTGTTTTTCAATATTCCCTCCAAAAAGAAAGTGGTCACGTTTATTGAAGTTGAAAATCACATTATTACTTCTGGTAAACATCTTTAACCCTTTGTTTTTTTCCACATATTCTTTCACAGTTCAAAACATCGCTTCATATAACAGCTTCTATGAATCTGCTACTGTAATATATTCTGGTTTCTCACTTGTACCTCAGAAATCAAGTACAGGAGACCCATTTGTTAGGTAAGACCAGCATTTTACTTTATGTTCAGTCCACAATCATTGCTAACCAGTAACCAGCATGTAGGTTCAAATCTACAACTAATGGGCACAGTATGCTGGTACTAATTCTATTAGCGGTAGGCCCAGTAACATATAATTAAAATTATTCAGTTGATGAGACAAATCCTGAAATCTATACTGAGATGCCATTCAGTTTCAGGCAAAATGTTAAAATCTCTTTTCTTCATGGCCAAAACTGAGACCTTACATAAGCAGGAGTTTTACAAAATGTGCAGCTACACTACGCTGACTGCATTGTTGAAAATCATTATTCTAGACTCCCAGTGTAAAAAGGTTATTGTATCAGCACATCTTTCAATCAGTCTAAGCTACAATGTGGTATTTAATGCAAGTATTACACTACTTTGGAAACAACACTTCTTCAAACCATGATTTTTTTTGTTAGGCATCTTGATTATTTTTGTTCCATGCACCTGCCTCAGATGGTCTGGAAATGTTTCACAGCACAGTAACATCCCAGGCACTGAGCCTCTAGCTGGGTGCTTGGGCAGGTCCCATCAGCTGTGCCTGAAGCCTCTTCTGCAGAGTAGGATAGTGGGGACAGCCACAGGCTTCTGTGCATGGCCACCACAGCTCTCACTGTTTAACCAGCTCACTCAAGTTGCACTAATGAGCAAAGACACTTCCTCAGCATCTGAAGTAACAGCTAATGTTTACAATATGGTTAGCTATGAAATGGATGAAATAATAAACAGGACTAGGAGTTTTTTTGTGATGTACCTAGGAAGGCAGTTTGCAAGCCAAGTTTTGCCAGATGTTATCTAAAACAGCCAACTTATAAACACTTGAAAACTGTGGTTTGTAATACAAATGTTGACAGCTCCTTAACTACAGCAGAACACCAGTTCATTTGGTGTATATATTCTGTCATTTTCAATACTGCTGTGCCATCTGTTCACTCTGAGTTTTAAAAGATTTTTTGTCTGACTATTGGTTTTAGAATCCTTTGGATAAATTGGGTTGTAAAAGGTGAAGTCATAAATTGATGGCGCTGTCTCTTTCTTTTCCCGTTAATTACACTATCTTTCCTGCCAGTGTCCAAACACTGAGGATGGAAAGATTATTGAAAATTGTCATGTTATCTTGCAGCAAATCACTATTATAGCTGTCACCGAGAAGCAAATGCCATCGTTAGGTTTGCAAAGTATATTTAATAATCACACTCTGTTTTCTGACAGTGATAACTTCCTGATAGCCTTCCTTCTGGACTAAAAATTTCCAGATATTGCTTCCTGGCCAAAGTTGATTTCTTCGAAGAAGTTTAAATTAAGTGCTTTCAGTAAATGTGGAGTTTTTTGAGTGTGAGGAAATGGCATGTAATTAAAAAAAATAAAAAGCTATTACTGAAGAAGTCAAAGCAGAATAACTAAAAAAATGGTAAATCCTTGAAGGCCTGCAACATAGAAAGTAAACATATACTTTTATAAATTCTTTTATATTAATAAAAGACAGTAAATGAACATGTTGTGTCTATATATTGTCTGTTAAGATTTAGTGCCAATATATTACCTTTAAACTGTATGATTGGGTGCAATCAGTGTTTCAAATGTCATTAAGATAGTGTATCTGATAATTTAACTGTTCTTTTGATGAGAGAGAACTAGAGCATCGTTGGGCAGCAGTATGCATTTATGTATTATCCCTTTTCCTGTTCTTATACATGCTGTAGTGTTTAGAAAGTGGCTAGAAACACTGGGCAAACTGGAGCTTGAGAAGCTAGAATATGAGTAACGGTGAGTTCTGCACAGCCATTCAGATGGCTGATTCACTCACTCCTTGGACCTCAGTTAGGAACACCTTAGGAATGGCAAGATACTAAGGTGACTGACCATCTGCTTTGCAGTAGAATTTGTGAAACCCCAATTTAAAATTTTCACAAATATGCATAGTAGCAGGGCAAAACATACGCAAAAAGAAAAGAAAAAAAAAAGCCAAACAACACAGACAAATACACACACACAAAAAACCATGCTCTGACTTAGTTTTTTATGTAGCCTTATTTTGGTGGGAAAAATGTGTCATGATGTTCTGCATGAGTTTGCCTGCAAAGATCTTAATGTGTACCCACAGTTTTATGTCACAAAAAGGCTGCTTTCTGCTGACCTAGTGTTCACGATGATGACATTTAGGGCAATTCAGTTCATTTCTGTCTTTCGTTTGTGGCATACATCACTGAGCATAGCCAAGTAATTAGTCTGCCTCCAAGCAACAAATGACTGATTTAAAGACATGAACTATCTTGCTACCTTGTAGTAGGTAAGTTAATAAAAAGCATCTTTTGAGTTTTCCTGTAATATTACATCACTGCAGATTAATTTTTTAATATATTTTTTAGTTGGGGGAAAAAATCGATGGATAAGGCAGCCACAGAATTTGGCTCTTCAACACTCTAAACTTGTGAAAAGAAAACAAAATAATAAAGAAAGGAAAAATCTGCTATTCTCTTTGCTAAGGGAGTATACTGTCATTTTTTTCCACTGATTTCTTCTTTCATTCTACATGGATTGTTTAACTAAACATCCTGAGGGTAATTTTCTTCTTACATCTGTTACTGCAGCCCAGAGTTTGTTTTCTAGAAAAACCTGAGCTAGGAAAAAAATAATAAGCTTTGTTTTCCAATTGCATAAAAGTATCACATACAAAGCAGGACTTCCTACAGTAACTGTTAGATGTTAGTAATGCATAAGAGTACATAGCTTGACATTAATTTTTTTCTTGCGCATATATTTACTGGCTCAGATGTGACTTGAAGGAAGGTTTTAAAGAGGAGCCCAGAACAAGCCTCCCTATGAAAAACTGACAGAATTCTTCTCACTGTGAAGTATCTACCTGCTCATATTACATCTCAAAAGATGTTATGATAGGGTAACTGGGAGTAATGACACTAATTTAGAAAGAAAGAAAAAATAGGTTAAACAGCCAAAAATCAGATGGAAGAACATGTGTCTCTCTTTTCAGCACTTAAAATTTTACTTTTGGTTTTTACTGTGTTTAGAGTTATATCAAGGCTTTCAATAGTGACTTCTTAAAACAGTATTTTTAGTGGCATTTTGTAATGTGCTATATAATTTTTTCACATACTGAATAAAATGATATTCAGTTTCTGATACAAGAGATCTTACTTAAAAGTATAAAGTACAACTTTCCTCAAGAAGTTAGTAAAAAATGTTGGGTTAGTTTTTCAAACTACATTATTAATATTCAGCATGAAATGGAATTTTACTCAAGAAAAACCTGAACAGATAACTGAAGTCAATCCAAATGTCTTCAGCATAATCTGTCACTTAGGGCTTACACAAGATTAGAAACTACCAGAACACTTTTGAATTGGAAGAGTAATAAATGAAGGGTTTTTTCACAGTGTCTGCTAGTAGGTCAAACCATTTAGACAACATGAAAATTATGGCAACTCTTCATGTATTTTCATTCTTATTGGAGAGTATATGTATTTTTTTTAATGGCTTAAATTATTAGTTTTCCTCGTGTAGAAGGAGGAGAATTCTTTTTGTATGGCTATTTTTCGTTTTATTTTCTCCTACAGAACTTCAATACTTCTGTTGTTTTTTTTTAAGACATCATATAATTTGTATCTTTCATGATTAGATGTCTGTTCCCAGGAACACCAGTTTTCAGTGCTACAGACTTATATTAAGTATTAAAAATCTCTTCATTTTTGAGTGAGATTTATATAACTCATACAGATTTGCACTATTTTCTGCTCGATGCATCTCTTCAGTCAGTAGCAATGGTTTGATCAGAGTAATCAGTAAGGACAAAGCTTTTCATGTTACGTTTTTGAACGGTGTGATGAGAACTGACAAACACACCAATGACCATTCATCATTTTCCCATGTTTCTAAGGTCTGGATAGCAGGACAGCTCGACTGGAAAGATGCCCAGGATCAAGGCAGGCTTTGTACTATAACTGTCATGTTTTATGGCAGAAAAAAGTGAAGCTAAAATATTTTTCCCAGGATTGAAGGCTTTCTGACCTGACAGGAAACCAGGTAAGATTCCTAAAGGTAGTTGCCAAAATTAACATCTCTTCATTAAGTATTTCCTTCTTGTTGGAATGGCTAATCCTAACTTCTCCAGGAGTACGCTCATAACTGTGTCTAATCATTCTTCTTGACAGCTTTTCACATAAGAGTAAAGTGAAGAACAACAGTCTTACTAATACAGCNTTTTTTTTCAGTCTTTGCCCAGGACTTGCCTGGACTTGTTTCTCAGCAAGCTTTGAGGCAATGGTATAAAAAAATAATAATCTCTTACACTAATGGAGGTATACAATACCAGTTTTAGACGGTTTTATTTTTGTTTTGTTTCCTCAAAAAATATTTTCTTCAAACATCTTACATGCATCTTTTATATACTCTCATACTCACCTCTTAACAGTGAACGTGTCAAAAATTCACTATTGAAGATTTTCAAGATTATACAACCTGAAAGATTTCAGCAGGAAAACATTTCTTCTGAAGAATGTTAAGCCTTATGTATGGTAATTGCTTCTGGAGAACTCTATCAACCAATCTTCCAAAAACCTTTTTAAGCTTCAAATATCTTCTGAATTATAATACCAGTAAGTCACTTAACAGTCTTCAGAATATGGCCATGGTTCTACAGTACAAATACATAAGGTGTTAATCACCAAAGTAGTTGCTGAGCTCCCAAATAAGATATTGCTAAGGATTGTATGAATGCAATTTGTTGATGTTCTTGAGCAAGCTCTGATTTACATTTTTTTTTCCTCAGAACTTGGTCACAATTTTTCTTTCTGGAATCTCATCCAGACTTTACAGACTTCTTAATCCTGAGACTTTTTGTTCCTGTCAGGTTAGTGAAAACACATTAAAAATGATATTTTATTCACCCTAATTTAAAGAGTATGTTTTTTTCTCTTCTATTTGAAATAATTCTGCTATATTATAGTTTGCCCCATTTATAAGGTACTGTTAAAGTCTTAAAAATATAGATGTCCGAGGTGTTTTGTCCTACAAAAGAAGAGCCTACAATGAGCCTTGTTCATTGTATGTCCTGGGCAATCTGATGTAGCAATTGATCTAGTAGTTGGCAACCCTGCCTGTGGAAGGGGCATTGGGACATGATGATCCATGTTGGTAACCAACATGGCTTCACCAAAGGCAAGTCATGCCTGACAAACTTGGTGGCTTTTTATGATGGGATTACAGCCTCAGTGGATGAAGGAAGAGCGACTGATGTCATCTACCTGGACTTGTGCAAAATGTTTGACACTGTCCCCTGTCAATTCCTGGTCACCAAACTGGAAAAAAAAGTTGTTCAGCAAATTATAATTGTCGGTCCTTTTAAGGAAAGATGAACTAATTATCAATTAAGAACACATACTGAGGAACTGATATATGCCAAATGTTATTGAAATACACTATTTGAACCAGTGGTGAAAAAGAGAAATAGAAGAATAAAATCCTTACATATTCGCTGTACACATACACTGTACAAATACATAGTACTGTCATAATGAGATTTTAAATATTTAATTAACCATCTGGAGAAATAGTAAAATGTGCAGACTATTGTGCATTTTATATTAATTCATATTTTGCTAATGATCCATGACTAACAAATTTAACATGATAGACCTTGGAGCTTTAGTTTTGCAACTGAAAAACTATTGAGATTCACACGGAGTGCTGTACATTATTTTTCTGTAAAAAATAAAACATCAGAGTGATTGAAGTTCCCAATGAAAACCAGTGTCTGTGATCACGAGGCAACTTCCAGCTGTCTGTAGAAGGCCTCATCAGCTTTTTCTCCTAATCAGGTGATCTGTAGTAAACATCCACAATGGTGTCGCCCATATTTGCCTGCCCCTTAATTCTCATCCCTAAGCTCTCCACTGGGTCATATTCATCCCTGGGAGACGCTTGATACATTGTTCTCTCGCATAAAGAGCAACTCCACCACCCCCTCTCGCAGGTCTGTCTTTTCTAAAAAGTACATAGCTATCCATGACTGCTTTCCAGTCATGCAGGTTTTCCCATCATGTCCCCCTTACCACATAGAGATTATGGCCCTGCAAACACACACAACTCGACCATTCTTCCTGTTTATTACCCATGCTGCATGTGTTGGTATAGAGACAATTTAGGGAAGAAAACGGAGCAGAGGATTCAGGTTTTCCCAAAGAGATGCAAGAAGATCCCCCATAGTTATACATGCACTCTAGGCACCTGGCCTTCTGGCTCTTGCAATGGGAGGCAGCCAAGGAATGCTTGTCACTCTTCTGATCAGCCTGGCTCATTCTCCAGTTGGTTGCAATGGCATGATCATTGCTGTTTTAGACCCCATACCCCACATCGTTCAGTTTAAAGCCTACCTCGCCAGGTTGGCCAGTTTGCTGCCAGAGATTGCCTTGCCTCTTTTGTACAGGTGGATAACAACTCTAACAGGTTATAACCTTCATCAGAAGTCCCATAGTCATAAAAACCAAAACCCTCTGGCACCAAATGTGAAGCCAGGAGTTGATATGCATTAGATGTCTATTTCTAGTTTCTCTCTTTCCTCCAACTGGCAAAACTGAGAAAAAGATAACATAGACAGTAGTGTTGATCATTCGCACTTCCAGGGCTTTATAGTCTATTTCTTTGTTCTTCCCACATTAGTCCTCCAGTGTCATTCATGCCCACACAGAAGAGCAACAGCAGATAGTAGTCTGTGCTCTTTGCAGTGTCCCAGTTGTTGGCTCCTGAAAGACTCTCAAGACTCATCATCAGGCCAGCAGAGGGGAGCCTCAATGCCTTTTAACAGGGAGTCACCCACTACAAGCACTTGGTGTTTCTTTTTATACCTACTGCAGGCACTGTTTTTAATAGTGAAGCTGGAGGGTGGGGATTGAAGTGGAGCTCTGCTTTTGTGGGTCATCAGGTACCCAAGTGCCTTCTTCTCAGTGTTGTCTGCTGCTGGAAAATGATTATTGAACAGCATATCTATCTATCTCTCTCAGTGCATCTAATGCTATGAAGCCTTTTAACTGCTTCTTGTAGTTCAGCCATTTGTTGTAAAAGGTCATCCATCGACCTGTGTTCACCCTCTGCAGGTACTGATCACCAGGAGAAGGTTCAAGTACAACCAACAGCCTGAACTGAAGTCTCCCTTTTTACCAGTTCTGTCTGGGGAGGATGCATCAAATTTCTCTGTCAATTACCATGAAGGAGCACCAGTGTTAGCCTCAGGCAAGTGCTCACCACCGTACTGGCAGAGATCAAGATCCCCTTGTAGTGAAACTGCATAAACTGCTGTGACAGCATGCTGCTCCCAGATGGGAAACAGTCTGCTTTGCATTGTCCCTGTATGCCCTGCCTGCATAAACCACGCCCTATCATCACTGATTTACACTGGCATGAAATATTCAAAACACAATCACCACGTATCTCCTTTACTAGTTCACATTTAACAAATATTTTCAATTGGTTCACCAATGAAGAGAGCCATCTCTNTTTTTTTTTGCATTAACCTGATCTCTCAGTGTATTACTGTAACTGAACTAATTACTAATCTTTGTTGTATTTTAATCATATAATTAAGCTTGAAGTAGACTGTTTCCTGTTCATTTTGTTTTAAGTCTTCTTACAGATAAATTTCAGTTTCAGACAGATCTTCTTCCTCCAACAGAGGATGAGTCTGCTACAAGAAGCTGCTGAAATGATGCAAAGAATTAAGTTCATTTACCTTAATACTGCTTTTATGATTCAATAGATTCTGTAGCAGGTTTCCTGTTCCAAACATGTCTGAGAACCGATTTATTAATAATTTTGACTCCATTTGCTATTTGATCCTCAAACTGTCTTTTGGTCTGCCTTATTACTTTTGCTTTTTTGTCTTCTGAAATTTGTAATTCTCTCCCTTGTCTGCATTCAGACACTGAATCAGTTTTTCAGAGAAGATCTTCTTCCTTCTAACAATGTCTTATTGTTTAGTTGCATTAGTTGTGTTTCACCTTTTCCCTCGTCTTTCACACTTGGTGATACACCCAGTGAGTATTTGGTGTTTAAATGATGAATATTTTTCAAAGAATTTCCTATAATCTGTTAGACTATGATTCAGTAATACAGGTGCACAAGTTTGTACAGTACCAGATTGGTCCTATTTACTTCAGTAGAAGCACTTATATTTGATTATAAGTCGAGACTAAGGCTTCTCATTCTCTGCCTATAGAGGAATACCTGTCGTTTCATTTAAGTGTTCATTTAAATGGTAAGTATCCCAAAGTATGACAAATCCAATAAATTATCTACAGGTAATTGTTAGAAAAGCTTTTGTTTTCTGTTGTATAATTAAAATAAAAAATGGCTGCATGCCATCTCTTACTGTTGTTCAGGAAGGATAATAAAATGAGGTAGAAATGCATAAAGATTATTTAGATGACCTTTCATAGCAGTTTTCTAAGATCTCTTTCTCTACTCTTCTAACACCATGGAGACTTACTGGCTTGTGCAGATGTCAGTGAAATATTACAGATTAGATTGGATGCATTCTTAGCATGACTTTTTAGCACCTTTTAGTACCTTCTAGCGTATTTTAGCACCTTTTCTCACTGTTAAGATATGCAGCTACAATTGAAACTCAGGTTAAACAAAACTTTGCATTACTTTTTACTACTACTAATAAAGCCAATTTATGAGGTCTGCTGCTGTCAACAATCATGTATTGTAGATTCATTTCTTATTATACCAGGCCCTGGTTTTTGAGAAAACATTCCTTCCAAAGTAATATTTAGAAATCCCCCAGTTCTATTTTTCAAATGATGATGACTTGGTGCCATCTCTAAACAAGTCTTTATAGATGGATGCAAAATAACAAAAACAATAAATATAGCTATTCAGAAGGAAAGCTCTATTTCACTAAAATTTGTTGGTTGTAAAAGAATCCAGGTAGACATAGTATGTCAGAGTTTGAAAACTGATCAGTACTGTGTTCCTTTACAAGTATTGCTGCCTCTGAATTAAGTGACCTAAAATAGATTTATAAGCAATTGTTGAGATAACAATAAACAAATATCATAAATTTTAGTAGAATTTTCAATATTTTTGATTTTACAGCCTAAACCTTCTTCTTGGTTGCTGGATTACTAGCTAAAACTCTGCCTCTACTTTTTCTATCTTGAAGCAGTTTACCAATTGAAAACATCTGACTGCATTGCCTGACCTGTAAAATCCAGGTCTGTAAGACATTCTCTACACTTCCTGTTTAAATCTATACTGTGAAGGTTTGACGACTTAAAGGAAATATTTAAATAGTACTAGTACAATACATACATTTCACAAATCTTTTTTTCATCTGTTTCTCTTTCCTGGGCAATCTCATATAAATGCCGGTATCATTTCTACTCTCCAGCTACCAAGATGTATGGTAGATGAGATATCCTTGCCTGCTTATTTTCTAAAATGCATTTTTAGGTAGAAGTGATGTTTAAGATTGCTTTCTGCAGTAATTTTTATGAAGTGTTATACTCAAATCAAACTATTTCAAGTGTTCTGAAACTTTTTTCTCCTATAGAAAAACAGATTACTAGTTTGTATTTTCTTTGATTATGCAAGGATTTGTATGTAAATGCACATGTATATACATAAGAATCAAGAGCTTATGTGCCATCTTTAACAGATTTAT
Organism: Pavo muticus; assembly: GCA_016647715.1. Classification (NCBI taxonomy): domain Eukaryota; kingdom Metazoa; phylum Chordata; class Aves; order Galliformes; family Phasianidae; genus Pavo; species Pavo muticus. The sequence continues at coordinate 92,557 of JACDJE010000033.1, read as the reverse complement.
TTCTTACATTTATTAAAATAACATTTGCTTCCCCTGTATGGCAAAGTGGCTGGATTGAATAAATTTAGGCTCTTTTAGGCTAAGGGAAAAGCTGCAAATCTGAATCTTAGGAAGAGACAAATGATTTACTTTTCTAATATTCTTAGTAGAAGTACAAACGGAGAAGAAAAAAGCAGGATAGGAGGAGCTCATTTGTCTTTCTAATTAATATCCAACTGCCCTGTTAGAGCAAAAGCTTCTTCTATTTGATTCTGAGTAGCTTTGGCTAAGAGGATGCAAACTAAAACTATGTCCTTGTTTGTTACCAGTAACGTTGATTTAAAATTAAAGAAGATAATGAATCTAAAATTTATTTTCAGAATTCTACTATGCAGTTGGTGGAGTTGTTGCTACTCATAAAAACAAAGTCAATCTTTTTCAAATGCTTTCACCAGCATAGTTGCTATCCGTTACTGCTGAGCTGTTGATTATTCATGTGAACTCCCTCTTTAACAAGATGCATATTTTCTTCCACATTTTAAAACAGCTATTCACATGAAGTTTGAAATTACCAGTTATTAACACTTATCAATTAACTCAGAAATCAAGTATTATTAAAATAACTAACTGCTTCTCAAGAGGTTTTATAACATAATGAACAAACAAACATGAACTATCCAATCTTTCACAACAGCATATTCTTTAAAAAAGGACTCCAGTTTTTCTAGAGATGGACTTTCCAACTAGAATTTTTCATGTCTTTATCACTGCTGAATAATTTTTTGACTTCCCAATAATGTGCCTAGTAACTAACCTGAGAAAAATATTACAGAACCAGGAAAGAAAATGCATACCTTAATTTTGCAGATAAGTGGGCTCAGAAATGCTAAAAAGTTCTGGGAAAGATTGCAAATAGCATTATGAGATGAAACCTACTTCAATAGTTTGTCTCCTGTGAAGACCAGAAAATATCATCCGCAGGAGCACAAATATTTGAGAAATCTTACAGTTATCTCAATCTTTTCACCAGTCCATGATAGTGTGCTGCTGTAGAATTAAAGTTTGCAAGCAGACACTTTAAAATTTTATTAGAGTTTCTGCTGTATTCAGAATTATCAAGATTAGTGTTTTCTGGTATATAACAAGTGCTTTGGAATTCTCTAAAGTGTAGATCAAATGCAATAATTATTCTATCAACCATTATATCTTTATGTAGTTTCTTTTTCGCACAATGAAATGTTAGCTCATCAAATACATAATGAAGAACTAGTTATAACTTAGAAATGCTTCATATTATGAAGAAATATCACAGAAATAAATAAATATCTAAAGGCATTTCACTGCATATTTTCTTGTGAAGTGGGACAATTTGTCTCAGACAGGCTTCAGCTTTATCATGAGTAGTCAGGTGGGTTCACTGAAAGTAAGATTTTTTCTTGTACTACCAAAACTTGCATCAGTGAGGGATCACCTTGTTTGACTTTTTGTTTTATATGTTATACTTACTTGAAACTATGCTCTAATTACAGCATTTTTCCCCTTTCAAATGTGATCCCAGGTAATAGTATCTCTGAAAGTTCTTGGCTCTCTGTCAATTGATTTGGCAGCTAAGCTTCTAATAAATCCAGATGGAAAAAATAAGAATTGTACTCCACCTAGGTTTTTAATATGACAATAGAATTCTTTAATCAGGTTATTTAAGCAGTAATTAAAGTTTATTGCTAACAGTGTTATAATTGTGCTATCTGAACAGAGGAGAATATTGAGTCTTTACAATATATTTCATGCATAGTGTATATTTCCTTTAAGTTACACATACGCGCATAATTGCTCCCCACAGCTGAAGAAGCAGGTAAACTTTATCTCATATCTGACATGCAATTCTCAGAATGTCAAATACTTCTGATTTTCAAGTGCTTGAAAGAAAAAAAATGCAAAACATTTGGAATCTCCATCTTTGGACTTAGTCAAAATCTGAGTGGATAGCACTGAGCAACCTGCTTTAGTAGATCCTGTCCTGAGCAAAGGGCTGGACTGGGTGATCTTCTTCCTGCCTCAGTCATTCTGTGAAATTGTAATATAATTAAACTATAGAAAGTTGTTGTATTGCCTAGTGTATGTAAATAGATATATGTGTATGCATGTATGTGTTCATATATAACCTCATATGAATTAACTTCCAACAATTAAAAAAGAATATTCCATGAATACATAAGATTTAGCTGTTAAAACAGAAACTCCCTCAGCAGATTATTGTAAATTCTAGTATTTCTCATTCATTTATGTTAAAAATACTTAAATTGGAAAGGGAAAATAAAGTAAACTTTTAAGTAGATTTTATTACCCAAATCTTTTAATTCATCCATGAGGAAAACAAAGGATAGTATTAAATTTAATACAGTAAAAGCATCCTTCAAATTACCAGGTTACAAAGCACCAGATTGTATTTATTTTTTTTTTTTCTGAGACTTTTACTAGCTTACACTGCAGACCCTTCCTTCAGAATCAGGATAGAGTGTCAAAATTCTTCCAGTATTGATCTTGGGCATGTCATGGTCATTCTTTCTACTCTTTGAACAGATCCTACTCTGCACAGCTACTTTTTTGTACTTAGAACTTTATCCTAAATCCTCAATGTTACTCAACTGTTACATTTGGATAGGAAATTATTAAGGAAATCACTACTAAATGATAGAAATCACCATCCATAGCAAGTGATTCAAGTCTCACCAACACGGAAAGGAGGCTTCTCCTGATCTTGGGTGGGGCTGAAAAGAAAAGGTAAGTATTCTTTTACCAATATATTTTTGTGCCCTAAGTTTTAGAAGGACAAACCAGTTCCTGGGTTTTCTATGTGTCAGGTACACCTGTTTAGGAATTGGAATATGTTTTAAAGAATGTTCTTGCACTTTGAAGATAACAACAGGCACATAGGTGCTAGAGAGCAGGAAAAGTTTTCTATATGGGTTGTGTATAAACGGAGGTTAGTTACCACTGAGTGTCCATTAAGAGGTGAAAAGGTTTTAAAATCAGTTACTGTACCCACTAGTATCCTCACTTCTATGACTTAAGAAGATCATCATTACTGATGTCCTCAATATGTTTGAGAAACTTGTTTCCTTTCCTCAGTGATTTCCCTTCTTCAAGGATACTGGTGAAGGAAAAAGTAGACTAGCTAATTGTCTCGCTCCAATTTATAGGAGGGAGATGAGGTTCTTTTAATGTATGTATACCCGACGTGAGATTAAGAAGCAACGGTTCAAATGTTGGTCCAACCAGTTTATTACAAGTCCTAATTAGGGAGATGGGGAAGTGGAGGACGAATACTATTACTAATTAAGGTGATGGGGAAGGGAAGGCGGGCGATAGAAAAGATAGGAAAGCAGCAAGAATTGCATAAAGCGGGGATAGTCACCACCAGGATCCAGCAGAGGTCGCGTTGTCCGATGGTCCGGGGCAGAGGCTCAGGGGAGGAGAGCAGCAGCAGCGTGGCCGGTCCCAGGCAGCAAGACGGTGCAGGTACCGGGTAGGTTCGGGGAGAAGCCGCGGTGCAAGTCCGGGAGAAAGCAGCAGGTCTCCGGTAGCCCAGGAGAGTCCGTCAGCATGCAGATATTCCGTAGGGAGGAATCTGATGGCAGACACCTTTCTTCTTCGGGAGAGAGCAGCAGCAGCAGCATGGCCGGCCTTAGGAAGCAAGCAGGTAGAGCGCAGAGCAAGTCCAGGAGGGAGAGAGGCAGGTCGTGAGGCTTCTCATGTCAGGAACTCTCCTTGTTCTTCTTCATGAGGTTTCTGTTGTCAGAAAACCTCTTTGCTCTTCATGAGGAATTCTGTTGTCAGAAAACCTTTGCTCTTCATGAGGAATTCTGTTGTCAGAAAACCTTTGCTCTTCATGAGGCATCTGTTGTCAGAAAACCTAAAAACCATGGTTGTTTGTCCCTTTTTTATCCTTCTTCTTCTGCCTACGTGACATTCCTGGGCGCTTGGGTAAGAGTCATGTGCAGCACCTCCTGAGAGGGCCATCTCCTTCGAGATAAGCACACACAAAAGAGTGCTTCCCAGCCATTAATCTGCAGCTTATCGCTCTCTCGTTGCCCCTGGCCTTGTCCATCTGTGCTCCTCAGACAAAGGATTTCGCAACCCAGGCCCAGGACCTGTCCATCAGTGTTCTCCAGACAAAAGACTTCTCAACCTCTGGCCAGGGCTCGCCTGGACTTGTTCATCTGTGTCTTCCAGACCAGAGTTTTTTTTCAGTCTTTGCCCAGGACTTGCCTGGACTTGTTTCTCAGCAAGCTTTGAGGCAATGGTATAAAAAAATAATAATCTCTTACACTAATGGAGGTATACAATACCAGTTTTAGACGGTTTTATTTTTGTTTTGTTTCCTCAAAAAATATTTTCTTCAAACATCTTACATGCATCTTTTATATACTCTCATACTCACCTCTTAACAGTGAACGTGTCAAAAATTCACTATTGAAGATTTTCAAGATTATACAACCTGAAAGATTTCAGCAGGAAAACATTTCTTCTGAAGAATGTTAAGCCTTATGTATGGTAATTGCTTCTGGAGAACTCTATCAACCAATCTTCCAAAAACCTTTTTAAGCTTCAAATATCTTCTGAATTATAATACCAGTAAGTCACTTAACAGTCTTCAGAATATGGCCATGGTTCTACAGTACAAATACATAAGGTGTTAATCACCAAAGTAGTTGCTGAGCTCCCAAATAAGATATTGCTAAGGATTGTATGAATGCAATTTGTTGATGTTCTTGAGCAAGCTCTGATTTACAGTTTTTTTTCCTCAGAACTTGGTCACAATTTTTCTTTCTGGAATCTCATCCAGACTTTACAGACTTCTTAATCCTGAGACTTTTTGTTCCTGTCAGGTTAGTGAAAACACATTAAAAATGATATTTTATTCACCCTAATTTAAAGAGAATGTTTTTTTCTCTTCTATTTGAAATAATTCTGCTATATTATAGTTTGCCCCATTTATAAGGTACTGTTAAAGTCTTAAAAATATAGATGTCCGAGGTGTTTTGTCCTACAAAAGAAGAGCCTACAATGAGCCTTGTTCATTGTATGTCCTGGGCAATCTGATGTAGCAATTGATCTAGTAGTTGGCAACCCTGCCTGTGGAAGGGGCATTGGGACATGATGATCCATGTCGGTAACCAACATGGCTTCACCAAAGGCAAGTCATGCCTGACAAACTTGGTGGCTTTTTATGATGGGATTACAGCCTCAGTGGATGAAGGAAGAGCGACTGATGTCATCTACCTGGACTTGTGCAAAATGTTTGACACTGTCCCCTGTCAATTCCTGGTCACCAAACTGGAAAAAAAAGTTGTTCAGCAAATTATAATTGTCGGTCCTTTTAAGGAAAGATGAACTAATTATCAATTAAGAACACATACTGAGGAACTGATATATGCCAAATGTTATTGAAATACACTATTTGAACCAGTGGTGAAAAAGAGAAATAGAAGAATAAAATCCTTACATATTCGCTGTACACATACACTGTACAAATACATAGTACTGTCATAATGAGATTTTAAATATTTAATTAACCATCTGGAGAAATAGTAAAATGTGCAGACTATTGTGCATTTTATATTAATTCATATTTTGCTAATGATCCATGACTAACAAATTTAACATGATAGACCTTGGAGCTTTAGTTTTGCAACTGAAAAACTATTGAGAGTCACACGGAGTGCTGTACATTATTTTTCTGTAAAAAATAAAACATCAGAGTGATTGAAGTTCCCAATGAAAACCAGTGTCTGTGATCACGAGGCAACTTCCAGCTGTCTGTAGAAGGCCTCATCAGCTTTTTCTCCTAATCAGGTGATCTGTAGTAAACATCCACAATGGTGTCGCCCATATTTGCCTGCCCCTTAATTCTCATCCCTAAGCTCTCCACTGGGTCATATTCATCCCTGGGAGACGCTTGATACATTGTTCTCTCGCATAAAGAGCAACTCCACCACCCCCTCTCGCAGGTCTGTCTTTTCTAAAAAGTACATAGCTATCCATGACTGCTTTCCAGTCATGCAGGTTTTCCCATCATGTCCCCCTTACCACATAGAGATTATGGCCCTGCAAACACACACAACTCGACCATTCTTCCTGTTTATTACCCATGCTGCATGTGTTGGTATAGAGACAATTTAGGGAAGAAAACGGAGCAGAGGATTCAGGTTTTCCCAAAGAGATGCAAGAAGATCCCCCATAGTTATACATGCACTCTAGGCACCTGGCCTTCTGGCTCTTGCAATGGGAGGCAGCCAAGGAATGCTTGTCACTCTTCTGATCAGCCTGGCTCATTCTCCAGTTGGTTGCAATGGCATGATCATTGCTGTTTTAGACCCCATACCCCACATCGTTCAGTTTAAAGCCTACCTCGCCAGGTTGGCCAGTTTGCTGCCAGAGATTGCCTTGCCTCTTTTGTACAGGTGGATAACAACTCTAACAGGTTATAACCTTCATCAGAAGTCCCATAGTCATAAAAACCAAAACCCTCTGGCACCAAATGTGAAGCCAGGAGTTGATATGCATTAGATGTCTATTTCTAGTTTCTCTCTTTCCTCCAACTGGCAAAACTGAGAAAAAGATAACATAGACAGTAGTGTTGATCATTCGCACTTCCAGGGCTTTATAGTCTATTTCTTTGTTCTTCCCACATTAGTCCTCCAGTGTCATTCATGCCCACACAGAAGAGCAACAGCAGATAGTAGTCTGTGCTCTTTGCAGTGTCCCAGTTGTTGGCTCCTGAAAGACTCTCAAGACTCATCATCAGGCCAGCAGAGGGGAGCCTCAATGCCTTTTAACAGGGAGTCACCCACTACAAGCACTTGGTGTTTCTTTTTATACCTACTGCAGGCACTGTTTTTAATAGTGAAGCTGGAGGGTGGGGATTGAAGTGGAGCTCTGCTTTTGTGGGTCATCAGGTACCCAAGTGCCTTCTTCTCAGTGTTGTCTGCTGCTGGAAAATGATTATTGAACAGCATATCTATCTATCTCTCTCAGTGCATCTAATGCTATGAAGCCTTTTAACTGCTTCTTGTAGTTCAGCCATTTGTTGTAAAAGGTCATCCATCGACCTGTGTTCACCCTCTGCAGGTACTGATCACCAGGAGAAGGTTCAAGTACAACCAACAGCCTGAACTGAAGTCTCCCTTTTTACCAGTTCTGTCTGGGGAGGATGCATCAAATTTCTCTGTCAATTACCATGAAGGAGCACCAGTGTTAGCCTCAGGCAAGTGCTCACCACCGTACTGGCAGAGATCAAGATCCCCTTGTAGTGAAACTGCATAAACTGCTGTGACAGCATGCTGCTCCCAGATGGGAAACAGTCTGCTTTGCATTGTCCCTGTATGCCCTGCCTGCATAAACCACGCCCTATCATCACTGATTTACACTGGCATGAAATATTCAAAACACAATCACCACGTATCTCCTTTACTAGTTCACATTTAACAAATATTTTCAATTGGTTCACCAATGAAGAGAGCCATCTCTTTGGGGAAAAAAAAAAAAAAAAAGAGGATATAGAAAATCTTCTGCAGAAAACTTTGAAGCATAAACGTTTACCAAGGCAGTGTCTTATAAGTATACAATGTGTGAGCAGGAAGAAGATATGACATAGCTGGGCTACAGTGACAGAATTTTCATAATAATTTATTCTCAGTCTGCTGTTGTCTTTCTCTGTATGCCCTACAGCACGTTGTTGCCTTGGGGCAAGTCCAGGGATTTCTGCCCGACATTACAAGAATGTATTATGGCATGTCAATACTACTTGATTATATTATAGATCTACAATGTGTTGGAAGTCTAGTCTTTCATTTACTGTCTTACTAGTTGCCTAATTGATTGTAAGACTTCCTTGTGAATTCTGCCCATGAATATCGATGATCAGAATAACCATCCCAACTGTCACATCTGCATTATCTTATTAGCATTGCCATGCAACTCATTTTAATGAGCTCCTTAAAATGTCAGGCATTTTTTCATACTTCAGCAGCTTTCAGGTCAATCTACTAATTGGAAGTTACCTGAGCTTATTTTAACAAACTCTCATGAAACCAGCCCTTTTAGCATCTTCAACCACTGTTGTTTTTGAGACATTACTGTATAATGTAAGTAAGTTCTGAAAGGAAATTTCTTTCAGATGTCTGATCTGATCTCACACATTTGTGACAGAATAATCAATAGCTGAACATTCTCTCACGTATAAATTTTATGTTCCCATTTCTCATGTATGTTTTATATGAAAAAATTATTCAATAAATTTATCTTCTGCTAATTCTACACTAATAAATATACCAGCTGTCTTCTCAAGTACTGAGTGCAATTGGATAAATTTGCATTGACTTCAAACTAACTAGACAAATCTTTAAATCTGGAACTAATTAAATACAAATGATTGGTATACCTCATGGTATACCAATGGCTCATAAGGCCTCATAAGGCTTTTTGTATTTTAATTGCTTTGTGTTATCATAAAGTATTCCCACTGATTCTGCCCACAAACTCTTTTCTCTCTTTCCTTCTCTCCTTCTTTCTTAGTTTCAGGGTCTGAACTCATGAGATATGAGTGATTTCCCAATTACTAAATTCCTGAAGCAAATAGATCCAGGATCTTTTCCTTAAATCTCACTTAAATCTGTCTCAGTATGTAAATCCTGACATTTTAGTAAGATAACTGTGGGTTGAATGTCTTCATACAAAAAATCCTACAAGTCTCCCATATTTTCATGTTCAGGATTTTATGATACATCTTCGTTAGTGACTAAACACACAATTTGAGTAAACAGTTGATTCAAATGACGAAGAAGGAAGCTGAATGATGTTAGTCAGTGGTAGTCCACTGTCTGATATAACAGTAAAGAACGTCCCACTTTCCCTTTCTGGAAAACTACAGTTGTCTAGAAATCTAAGGAAATGAAAAATATAAAGGGAAGAAAACAGTATGGGCAAAAATAAGACAGGGAAGAAAAAATAAGAATAAAATTAACATATTTATTTTTTAGTGAGGCAACTTGGAATGTGAAGGACAATTTCCAATAATAGCGCTTTTCCCATGCTGCCAATAAATGCAAAAATGGGATACAATCGCAAAGCAGAGAATTCAAGGCAGAATACTTTCAATGCTCATTTAGTGTAATTTAATCATTTATTGATAGGAATGGTGGAATGAAATTAAAGGAGTCATTGAAATGGAAGGTGAAATACAAATTATGTTCCAGTCAACCGTGGCTTTCGATATCAAAGAGCAATTACACTGTATATATTTAAAAACCAATAACCTGAACCAATTAAGACACTATAAACTTGTACTGTATTATTAGATATAGTAAACAGATGATAAAATCCTCTCCTATACAGGTCAGTCATGCAATCTAGGCTTAGATGTACTCATTTTCAACTTTTTTTTTTAATCTGCCATTATTTAGTGTGCCAGGAAATTAAATATATCTGCATACATGATTTACTTCCAGCTTATTAAATGGTCGCTGTGACATTTTTTCATTGCTTTTAAAAGCATTTATTTGTACTAAAAACTAACTTGTTTCTGCATAACTCCTGAATACTACACATAGGGAGAGAAAGTATGAATAAATAATATTTTATAAGACTTACACTGACCTGGTTTAAGAGGGCCAAATCCTGCTACCATAATTTATGCTAAACACATCTTATTTTCAGACAAATTAGTTGGTTAATAAAGCACTTTTTCCTCATATCTTTAGCTCAGGAATTTTCTGCTGTTCAGTAAATCAGATAAGAACATGATGAATGCCATGCATATATATAACTAAATCCATCAGTTTGCAAGGACTTTAATTAGTAATAAAGTTAAGAAAGAGTCTAAATAAAAACAAGTAAAACTATGTTTGGATTATTATTTTTTTTTAATTTCAGCATATGTACAAGCGAGAAAAACATTAAAATATATTAATATTTAACCATATATCTATATTATTTCAACTGAATGTGTATCTGAATTCTTTACATGGGAATTCAGATTTCTATCTGCTGTAACACTACTGGTTTCACCGAAATTAAAACAGAGTTTAGCCTGTCCTTTCTGTCCATATTGGACAGAATGTCCAACCCATGGCCTGCGGGCTGCATGCAGCCCAGTCCAGCTCACACTGCAGCCGCCCTCTGCCCCGAGCCATCATGGCAGTAGCCCTGCCCCATCCAGCAACCCAGTCCAGCCCCTCAGCACCAACCAAATGTCAGTGCTCTAAGAACCACATCAAGGCTGAAACCGGAACACGGGAAGGGCGCAGCATGTTGCTGACTCAAGTTACAACAAATCAATTTATACATTGTTATAGACTGGCTGAACACAGACCTGTGGTGTCCATCCTATCGATAGCTTTCTCCTCAACTTTTCCCTACAAATTCTTATAGCACCTTCAGTTTTTCTACATGCGTTACTTTAGCAGCAGGCTTTGCAGAATAAGACATATACAATATATAAAGAGACTGAATGGCCAATGGGCTTAAGGCATCTGGGCTTTGACTGAAGAGCATGCTCCAAAATTAAAAATGAACATAAGCTGTGCATGAAGTCTTTTATTATGCAAGACTGCTCAAGGTTTACAAAGCACAGTTTGAGTAGAAAACACCTAAAATTCCTAAAGAAGTATATATTTTCTTTTCTGCCCCTCTGTACTCTATTTAATCTTTAACTTTCTGTTAAAGAAGCATAAAAATAAAAAATAAACATTAATCATCATACCAATTTGTTTTGACCTCTTAACTCCTGGGAAGCCAGGCTATGAGATTGTACTCTGTATGAACATCTTTCTTCCCTAACAACATTTTAACAATTTGACCAATGGAAGATAAATTTGGAAGAGGTAAAGGCTGATAGGTTACCAAATGCAGTATGAAACAAGATTAGAAGAAGGTGATAAGGAGATCCTATTAGCGCAACTTTACAGAAAATACTCATTTGTAAAACTACATCTACCTTAGAAATCAAAACCTAGATACCTCTCCAGAACCCAACTCACTGAACACATTCACGTGCACTGTATATGTAATATTTTTCTCTAAGTATCTTGTCGCCCCATCACTTTTTTGATTACTTTAACATTGGAGAGTTTGTTTTCTTTTGTTTTTGTTCATTTGTTTATTTTGCTTTTCAGTTTGGTTTCGAGGGGAAAAAAAAGAAAGCATAAGTTTGCTAAAGTCTTCTGCTATCTTCAGCTGGACTTGGAAATTCATAATTTACCAAATCAGTAAAGTAAGGTAGGATTGCATCTATGTCTGTGACGATATTGATGGATAGTTGCTTTTTCTGCAACACCAGGTTAGCAGGAAAGATGTATAACTTCTGAAGTTTTTATATGTATACGCAGAAAGTGGAGGAAAAAGAAAAAAAACAACAGAATTTTCAAATTTGATTCAAGATGATAGTAGTGGGTAATTTAAAAAATGGACAAGCATTTCTTCTTTTGTTGAATAAAGCTGTGATTCAGTTTTATTAGCTTTTCAAGAAGTCTACTAGAGCAACAGTAACCTGACTCAAGGTTATTTTGAAATCTACCAGTATTTATTCCACAGAGAAAATCTGGTTGTCTGCCTCATCTCAAAATAATTGGGATGAAAAATCCTGAGCTTACTACAGTGAAAGAACCAAGCATCTTCTTCTACTAAAATGTTCAGTTAGAAAGAGAAAAAGAAAGTAATCTCTTTCAGTTCATGTCAAATAGTTCTATGAATTGTTAATTCTTGAAATGGCCTTTCTAGAAGTACAAAAGACATCACTGAAAAAAAACAAGATATTTCAGAGAAATACTGATTTGAATGATTTACTAAGCTGCTCAAGGATTCTGAAGTATTGTTTCTTGCAAAAAGAAATTTGATAGGTTTTTTCTTCTCAATTTGTTCTCCATTTCTCAATGATTCTTCAAAAAGCTTAAAGGATTTTTTATCAGATACGAACTGAAACAAATAATTACAGAATATTTCCAGTGACAGCCTAATAAAGCAAAAAATAAAATGGATATTTAGAACTGAAATTAGAATTTTCACTAGGTAGGCTTCCTACCTAAAAATATATATATTTTATATGCATCAATTATGACATAATTTCTGAGTGACTATTTTGATGTCTTTTAAATAGTAAGGATTTCTCATTTGTACAAACTCATTTGCATAGTTCTGAAACAGGGAAATATTCATTATGGAGGAGAAACAAATACTTCAGTAAAATAAACCAAAAAAGAAGAAGAAACCTTCTAAGTAAAATATTGATAAAATATATTGCAGTATTAATAACAAAGATAATTTTCTATTTATATCTGAGTGAATATGTATAGACAAGAAGTTTATCATTCAGACAATGCATCCAAAAATTCTGCCAGCTGTAACACTAACTACAGCATAATTACAGAGTCCTGAGATGTGTTTTTGATTTCCCAGTCTTAAGGAATGCTGAGTAATGCGCAAGTATTATAGAACAGTAAAATCAACTTTTTAAATAATTCAAGGGAGATTTGTCAAATTCCATTTCTCTCTGGTGGTTTCTTCTCCAGTTAAAGAAAGCAAACCACCTTAATGGGATTTCTCATACCCAAGTCTTTTCAATTTCATGGGATTCCTTCATATAAAAGAAACCAGCAGCATGTAGGATTTTAAAACAGATTTTCTTATTGTCATAATATTGTGTGCCTCTTAAAAGGTAAGATAATTCTGAGAAAGTCATCAGAAGAATTTTGTGGGGAAGGTGTCTGCAGATTAAGTATACCTCCTCATTTTATTCCTTGCTGATAATTTACATACATGAGTTGCTTCCTACCTGAGTCTCAAGTTGATTTAACAATTTACCAATAGATTAGGAGTGAAAACTTTTGTTCTCTAAAGCTTCAAGTGAAAAAATCGCATAGTGGGTTGTTTTAGCTGGTATATACTGTACCAGTCATACTATGCTTCACTGATTTTACAGTGCTACGCCTGTCATGTATTCTATTAAAAAATACATTTATTGTATATTCAGCATTTTGTGTTAGCTGTATTAGTTAAATAATTAGCCTAAAAGAGTCTAAGCTAACCATCTAAATTGTTTTCTGCTATAAATAAGTGAACCATCTATATTGTTTTCTGATATAAATAAGCGGGGGCAAGCACCAATTACCTGTGAGTGAGATATAGGAATCTTCTTATGATCAGAAACTGCATTCTCATTGCAGAGAAAAAGTTGAGTGTCTAAGTCCACATCCAAACCAGCCAGCTGAACTCTGAGCTTCCTACCCTGTGATCAATATACATGTAAACTACTGGTTGATTACAACAGATCTTTCATATAAAACAGCTCAGGGTGCTCTTTCTTCTTCATGGAAGTTCCTCATTCTCTGAAAAGTCATTTTAGCCTCAGAAACAGCTTGGGTCAAAGCTTTCATCTCAGATATATCAACTTGGACAGGGACACTAGTATCAGCAGGAATTGATAGCTGACCAAAGAGTACATTATATTGTACAATTCCTTTGATAATCATGTTGGTTGGTGTTGTAAAACTTTCAGCCTAACAGCATTGATGCTTCATGGTCTGCAGGAACTTAATATTTGGTGCCAAAGCAATCTGTCAGGTCCCTGGTCTATCTTATTTTGAGTAGGGAGTGGGAGGTTTTATGCTTTGTGTGTGTGTGTGTGTGTGTGCAATTATGACAAAAGAGTAGGTATATAAAACTGAAAATGATTTTCTTTTCAAAGCAAGCAAGCAAACAAAAAACTTTTAAAAAGTATTAAAGATGTTTCATTAATATCTGTATACTCAGTGAACAGTTTCATTTTGCTTTTTCGTAGTCACCTTCTCTCAAAACAATAGGGAATTCTCTAAACTAAAAATGTGATTTCGCAGTCAATAAATTTGTGTGAAAATATTAAATCAGCAAAGATAATGGTTTCTTTTCGTCAGATTACCTAATCATAATAAAACCTTCTGCTTAATTTTCAGACAGAGTTAAAAATGAAATGTATTTACCTCCACATCAAAGGTATTAGTCAATAGGAGTAACAACACTTGTAACAGAACAACTATTTTTGACAGATTTCTTAAGACTTCAAAAATACAGTAGTGCTCAATTTGTTAAATGACTTGATTAATTTTATTGATTGAAACAATCACTCACAGAATCTTTTACTAAAGTATTTCCTACAAAGTTGGGTGAGGAAGCTAATGATTATTCACTTGTGAAAATATGAGAGTAGTAAATTATTACAGGAAGCTTAATAAGTGGTTTTCAGTATTGCATATGGGCATGAAAGTTGCTGACAAGGTCACCTCTGTTTTGACATGCATATATAATGAGGCCGACCCCAAGTAAGTGAGCTGGAGGCCACAGCACAATCATACAGTTTGTAACCATCAAAATAATTAATACCGCATGGAAGTTTCAGCACAGTTTAGGTTGGAATTTACCTAATCCAAAGACCTCTCTTATTTCTCCAGTATATGTATACCTAAAAGTAAATACAAATGCCCAATGGATGCCAGGATTGAGCTCTCCGTCCTGCTCAGGATCAGCACACAAATCCTCTCCCTTATCAAAAACCACTGCCCTTTGACAGAACCCACTCATCCTTCTCTAAACAAGTGTAGAGCCCTTCATCTGACCAAGTTACAAACAACATCCTCAAGGCAATGTCATCCAGAAGTCCCCATCCAGGACAAAAACTCTTATGAAGGATATCAGGCAACCCTGTTGCCAATATTCCATCAGCTCTGTGTTAGCTGGACAGAGGAGAAGAGAGGGACAGAGATGTGAGGTGGACCGAGATTGCTTATTGAGGTGAAGACGCTACAGATGGATTGTGTCTACCTGAACGGCATCTTTGAGGCCACTGAAGGGTCTGAAGAAAGATTCAGGAAGAGCTAGAGTGTGTAAAGTGGCAGCATGAGGAGTTAGGCACATCTGGGCTGGAGGCAGAGGTTAAGCTGGTGTTAGATCTGGGAACTGAAGCATCAGGACATGAAGAAACTGAAGAAAAAAGAAGAGCAGATCCACAACCAGAACTTCACCCACTGCAGGTCTTTAAAAAAAAAGCAGAAGCAGGCCTGGGAGATGGTAACATATGCCCAGGGGCCCTATGTCCTTTACCACGCTACAAATTCAGATAACCTCACAGAAAGGATCTTCTCTAAAGTAGTTCTTTGCCTGTCCCCAGGAAAGGCTTCTGCCGAATCCTCCTATACATCTCAGTGTGATTTCCAGTTTTTCTAGTGATTAAAGTTTGAACTCAGACAAACTTTTGTTATTTCTTGTAATTTATACACTTCAAGGACTGCTGAATAAACTGATACATAAATTTTGTCTACTAGGATTTTCTCCTGAGTTCAACAGAAAGAACATGAGTATCTATATATTACTATAAAAATCTAGCTTAATCTCTGTATTTAGCTCACACAAAATACAGTTTGAATGACTTTTTACAGATTTTTTATGAAAAATATTTGCTTATTTTTGAGGAAAAAAGGTTCAGTTGGCTTTCCTGGAGTTGGATATGACTACAGTATGATATGAAATTACTTATTTTAGCTATTATGTCATAATTACAATGAATAATGCATAAGCTATTTTCGGATGGAAATTAGGATTTTAAATGGATTTTTTGTCGCCTGCAAGTTAACTTACAAGTAGTAAACTTGTGAAAACTACACTTTTTCAAACTTCTGAGTTTTCACTGAGTCAGTCTTATTTCCTTATAACATACAGTATATTTCTATTTTCCAAACAAAGAAACCTTACTAATTTTCCTAATTTTTACCTTTTTATTCTTCAGTAGCTATCAGATTTACATATATTCCCATGATCTCACAAACTTATCAGTTTACAGATCTTTACCTACAACAATTTTCTCAGAACATCACTGTCAGTTTCTTGTTACTTATTTCATTTAAAATTTCAGTTGTTTCTGTAATATCAACATCTTTTTCAGATTTTTCATGATGCTAATAAATTATCATCAGGTAACTAGTAGGTATTCCTAAGGTAGCTAGTACAGACTGTATTGCGTACGCAGAAAATTTCTAAAAAAGACATTTCCTAGTCTCTTACAATTTTAAAAGGCTTTTTCTTATATTTATTTCTGGAAGTAATTATGGCAAACTAGAGGCTGAGTAACGATCTTTTCAAATCTCTTTTGGCATGAAAGATTTTAATGAACAGCCTACTACTTTGAAGTGCATTTTTCAGTTCAGAGAGAATATAAATTTGACCTCTGTTCTGAAAAGTAATGTCCTCCATAACCTGTAAATATTCCAGTGAGCATGGAGATTTCATTCCTCTGCTTGTGTGTTTGTTTTGAACAAGTGTCTTTGATCCAGCAGGATTAGTATTCTTAGCTCGTTCCAACGCCAAATTACACATAATTTCCATACTCCTTCATATAATGTAAAGTTCTAGCAGCAGCACTTGAGAGTTTAATGTAAAAAAAAACCCTAAGAGCAACCAACTCTCAAGAGATATGGCCAATAGCTTAACTGATGAAGAAAGTTTTAACCTTTTTTTCTTGAATACTTTCAGGTGGAGCTTCTATGGGAATTTCAGCCGCCAAAGGCAGGCAATGCAATATTTTAACCTGTGCAACATGTCCACACTTAGGCAGGAAAGATGTAATTTCAGGGAGGAATTTTATAAGTCTTGGTCCCTAAAAACTCTTGCCATTATCCAGTGAGGTAAAATGCAGACCTTCTTGAATAAGAAAAAGGGTCCAGACAGGTACATTCTATTACAGTCTTCTTCCTATCTGATCTATGAACTTTTCTAAATTGTCCTGAGCCTGTAAGGACAGCAGATCCTAAATGGGAGAATTTTGACACTAATGTTCCCTTTTCTTCAGCCAGGCCCCTATCTTCTTTTCTCTTTTAGGAACAGAACATGTCATAGCATTAGCTCTCCAGCTAGTGTAGATTTAGAATTTCTTTGGGTGATCCTTTCTGGACTCAAAATATGTCCTTTATAAAGAGGTCATGTTGGCAGTACAGCAACTGTAGGAAAGAAAATTAAATCAATTGGACCTCCAAGTTCAAGATGAATATAACTTTAAATGATGTGTACACTAAAAAGAGTATGCATAATTTGGAAGCCAGATGCTATTCATACTATTTCACTTTTTTTAATTGGTCTGAGCAAATTTGACTATATTGTCTTTCATTATTTTCTCAGAGGATACTCTTCTCTGTCACTGTCTTGGAGATTAAAGGAAGAAGTCTGCTGTTGGTTTCTAAATCTTGGTCTCTATCTGTAGCAAAATCAACAGTGTCTCTTGGATGCCAGTTTATTGTTACTAGAAGCATAAATCTCAAAAGATGGGTGTTTGGTTTAAAAGACCCACAACATGGATATTTTAGTTTAAACAACACTTCAGAAGTTCAGTATTCAAGTCGAGTTTCTGGAGGCTTTCTATTCCCTGCTCCACTTCCCTTTCTTTCTGGACCACGGAGACAATCAGAAAGCTGGAGCACCTCCCCTACAAAGACAGGTTGAGGGAGCTGGGCTTGTTCAGCCTGAAGAAGAGAAGGCTTCGAGGTGACCTCATTGCAGCCTTCCAGTATTTAAAAGGGGATTATAAACAGAAGGGAAAATGACTTTTTACAAGGGTAGACAGTGATAGGACAAGGGGGAATGGTTTTAAGCTCAAGGAGGGAAGGTTTAAATTGGATGTCAGGGTGAAGTTCTTTACTATGAGAGTGTTGACGTGCTGGAACAGGCTGCCCTGAGAGGTTGTGGATGCTCCATCCCTTGGAGGTATTCAATACCAGGTGGGGTGAGGCCCTGGTACCAGATCTGAAGGTTGCTGGCCCTGCCTGTGGCAGATGGGTTGGAACTTGATGATCCTTGGGGTCCCTTCCAACCCTAAACCGCTTTGTGATTCTATGATTCTCCTCCCAGCCTGCCTCCCAGCTTCATCTCTTACATCTCTTGGCTAATTTTTTGAGTAGCTCTTGCTTCCAGACCCCAGGCAAATTGCAGCTACTATTGTGTTGAATTTGCTGTGTCATGAGACACTTCTGCATTGTCTCACTTTTCTGCCTATAGCAAGCCAGTTTGTTTAGTTAGCTATCTTGTGCCTGGAAATACATAAATTGTCCGGAAATCCCTTTGAAAGCATTTTTAATTCAGAACACTAGGTGACA
The DNA here is from genome assembly GCA_016647715.1 of Pavo muticus. NCBI lineage: Eukaryota > Metazoa > Chordata > Aves > Galliformes > Phasianidae > Pavo > Pavo muticus. Next base: position 74,411 of record JACDJE010000033.1, on the reverse strand, counting down.
CGTAGTGTTGCTTACCTGTAAACATTTCCCTTATGGAATAACATCTGTGGAGCAACTGATACATGCTTTAGGTTTAAAATAAAATCTAGTTGCTGCATTCAGACCTAGTTTTTACCTGGCACTTTATTTAGACAGTACTTTCTCCTACTACCAGGGGAGAAATTCTATTGTCTGGCAGTTTCTTTCATTGAGTTTCAATGTCCTGTCTTAGCACAAAAAGGTAGAAATCTACGACAAATTTCATTTCTGCTAGGGTCATTTTTGGTAGCACTGAGACATTCCGAGTGTGAAATGGAAAAGAAATATTTACATTGCAGCAATATCTTTTCAAAACAAGTCATTTCATTTATAAAGTCATTACCTAGGGGATGTTTGCACTTCTGCTGGTGTTTTATTTTAGCATAGGTGCCAGACAGTAGCAGCTTTTGCTGGTGGTTAATGACAAAAGTGAGAAGCTAAAAGAGGAAGGTTAAGCCCAATCACCTATCTCCCCATTGGCCTTCAGGAAATGTTCAGTCCAGAGGTAAATATTGATATATAATATGAGGAAATATTATTATCTCAGGAAAAAAATAATGATTATTTACATTACTGAAAAAATTGAGTATTTGAACAGTTGTTTTTGATGTAAAATTTTGTTCATATTACTGATGATCTTCTGAGCACTTGAGACGAGTTACATTTATTTGCACACTTATCAAGGCTCTTCTAATTGGGTTATAGAATTTTGGTATAAGGAAACACAGTAAAACATGTGGGAGATCCATTCATGTGCCCCAGCCATGCAGCTGTTCCAGAACAGAATGAGATTCAGGATTTCAGTAACCCATCCCTCCTACACCATGGTTCAGTCAAAAAGGGGACTTGGTTTCCCTGAAACATTCTCTGCAACTAAACTGAGGATGGTAGCAGCCTCAGAAATTGATCTGTGCAACCAAAAGGGACTGAGAAGTGATACAGAGATACACCTGCCTTTTGTGGTGACAAGAGGCAAGGTCACTAAACACCTGTCAGGTCTCTGCACTTTTTAAAATTAAAAAAATTTCAAATTCTGTGTTCTCCTTTGCACAGTGATATTTAAAATCTGGCATGTACGTTAGCTGGCTTGACTGTTCCCTCGTTATATCTAAGCAATTTTGATAATGTGCACTCCAGTGTAGCTACTTTGATTCAGCAATATCTGTTTGGCTTTGTATCAGGCAAGATGGAGTCATGCAAGTCCACTCATATCTACTAAAATATCTTGTGATTTGAGTTTTTAATTCCTTCAATTCAGAGAAAGATCTCTAATTTACAGCAATCATGTATTTGACAGAAGACCAGGAAGATCTCATTTATCTAAAAAGTAATGTATCTACCATATATTTTATTTAAAGAATGTTGAATACAAATATTAAATATATATAAATCTAAGTGTAACATGAAGTTAAGCACAGAAGCTTATTCTTTATACCTGTATAATCAACGCACAACTCTGTGACTCTTTTCAGTTCAAAACCCCTTCTCTGTTAAGAAGTTTAATGGTGCCTCAGGATTTACAGCATGATATAATGCTAACGTTCACTGATTATTTTACTGGAAAAAGCATGTCTTAATGTGATTTTCATAATCTTTTTTTAAATAAGAATCCATAATTGATGTTTCTTCTGTTTCACATAAAACTATTATGGGATACTAAAACTAGTGAACTGTATGGGCATTTTAAAGAGTGCCATGTTGATAGTGTTTGTCTTTCTGTCTGAATGACCAGAAAGTTCATGAATCATGTCTATTTATCTCAAAAGCTTCCATGAATATTTATTGTGATAGTTAGCAACAGTAACATCTGCACATATAGATTTCATGTATTTTATTTTTATTTATGTTATTTAACTTGTCATGCATTTAAAAAAGTCCACAAGAAACAATATGCAGCACTTTATCCTGTGTCCTAAATGCTGAAAACAAATTATCTTGAAAAAAATCTGTCAAAAACTTTTGACTCATTCTTCACTAAGCTGGTTAAACTGCATTAAATTCCACACTGAACCACTAAATCCTATTGAAATTAGAAAAAACAACTTCACATCAAGCTCATGATAGCTTTTTAACCATTTACTTTCTAAGATCCCTTAGGATATCCCTGTAATAGATCTCTAAAACAGATTTTAAATGGTGAGTTTACTGTGATCAGAGGTACAATGACACCAGATGCCATTTGATTCTAGCCTTTTTGGTCTAGGAACCTGGTGCTACCTTATTTGTGCACAGATACACAATAGTAGAAGCGCAATGAGCAGAATCTGGCCTCCCCACTGCCCATAATCTAAGCAGCTATTCCAAAACGCCTGGTTGGGAATGAACTCCCTAACACAGACTTCTATGTCAATTTACCTGTCCTATGATCATGTAGTTTTTATAAGACTGAAGGCCTCTCCTCCACGAATGATTTTAAAACAATCATGCTATTTAAATGCTTCCCATAGGTTTTATCAACAGCAAATTTAAAAGTTGTGGGCATAAAGGCAAGGTATCATCCTTCCTGAGTGAGGAGCATGCTGCTCTTTTAACGCATACAGGGAAATATTCAGTAGCTTCAGTTCAAAAATGGATTTGTCAAAGTGGGATTGAAAAGGAGAAGGTCTAGAAGGAGGAAAAGTAAGAGCTTAATCACTGTATAAAGGCATAATGTAGTAAGCCTGTGGAAGACATTTTTGCTGGGGACAGACTGAATTCAGTATTGTAATCCAGCAGTTGGTGGTACTAGAGTTTAAAAATGTAGGCATGAGAAAAAATACAGTAGAAGTACATGCAATGCATTGGTTTAGAACATATCGATTTTATAAAAGGTGGCAGGATGTGGCCATAAAAGCAGTGAGCAAGAAGAGGAGAATGAGATGCTAATAACTGGAGAGAGGCAGAGGAAGAAGATATTGTTTGGCCTCTTTGAAAAACAGAAAAAAGCGGCAAGTGCAGGACAGATCAGTATGAATGGAAATGGAAGACAAATGTGGCTGCAGTGCAAGGCAAGGCAGCAGTCAACAGCAGAGCAGACATAAATCTGATGCAGGAAGGAACAGAGGGAGGGGAAGGAAAAGACCTGATGTAGAAGGCCAAAAGTAGCATCAGCAAACTTCTGTCAAAGGAACTAGTAGAAATAGGCCTAGTGGGGAACATCAACTTGAAACATGAAAAGCATGATATGATTCTGGCAAGGGAAAAGGAATGGATGCAAAGGCCCAGGGTAGAGACATGTCAACAAGAACAGGTTCCATGCCTTCCTTTTGAAAGTGACAACTAGATGACTCATGCTTCTCTGTCCATTTGCAGCTTAGGAACCTTCGTCATTGCGAAGGAGCTATTACTGCAAATCTGGCAGAAAAAGACACACACATAGGTGGGAGGAACAGATCAAAGAGAAAGAAGTTGCTGCCAATTTGGAAGGATGGTAGTGTCCCTTATAAGAGAAGTATGACAGTGTAATGGGTGGCAGGCAGAGAGCAGTAGAGTTTCCTCTCGGAAAACTAGCTGGACTGATGCAACCTGTAACTTTCCCAGTGCTCCACATTTTAGAATTCAGACACAGCTGCTGTGGAGAGAGCATGCTGCTACTGCGATAAAATAGTCTGCACTTGCTGCTGTTCTTTGAATAACAGATCTCTGCTGAGCACAGAGGGGTAGTGGTGACTGAGGGTAATCTGTACTAAAAAGGTAACTGCCCTAAGTGTCCCCAGACTTCAGTATAAAAATGTTCTTAATACATCTTTCTTTGACAAATCAGAGGTGATGTTTCCATCAGCCAACATAGGATAATCTTCTGCATCAGGCTTTTTGGAGGCTCAGCCCACCCCTCAGCACCCCCTGCCTGAAGGACAAATTTCAGGTACATCTCTCTGATCCTACTGTTTCCCTCCAGAGGCAAGTCACAGAGGAGTGAAAGGAGCTCCAGCACTGCTCCAGCTCTGTACTTTTCTCTTCCACAAGGAATTGCTAGAAGGAGAGAAAATTATAATGTATTGATCCTTGACTATAAGAGGACATTTTGCTGGGGCTGTCACTGGCTGCTGTTCCCCAAATATTAAAGAGAATCTCAGGGACAAGCATTTCAGTGGGTCAGTGGAAAGTCATGGATCAGCTTGTTCCTCTCTTTACCCGCCTTTCTGAATAGCATGTGAAATTCATCTCTGAGAAGAACAAGGCTTTGGATCCTGGAAAAACCTAGTTCACCATAATGAGCTTTGCTACTAGCTGCAGGGTAAGAGTGGCAAATAGCTGAATGGGCTGTTCAATGAAAGAAATTTCTAAAATGTTTGGCTGCAGTTGGTGTCAGATGCCATGCTGAACAAAATCCTCATGCAAAACAAGTCTTCTTTCAACTGATTTAACGTGAAATCCTAAAAGAATAATTAAAAAAGAAAAAAATGAAAAAAATTAACTAATAACAGTATAAAGTTCTGCTAAGAAATTACTAGAGTCATTTGAAAACTATCCTGCACTGAGAACCTGAAGTACTATTAGCTCACATATATCCAGGGAGTAATGAATAAGAGACAGATTTGTACGATGCTGTACATATTCAGCCAATATCAACAGCGATATACATTTTTAGGGTAAAGAAGCAGATTGTACATAAGCACATTATTAATTGAGCTTCACTGCAATGCCATTTACAGATTTTTAATATTTTTGGGTTTTCTTTTTCCTCTCAAATCTTATATAGAACTGCTACATTTAATTTTGATCCAGACATTTGGGACCACTGATATGAATAACTCCGGAAGTCTAAGGAAATTATCTTCCAACAACTCATGTTCAATTTTCTCATTCAAATTTGAAATACAATTTGCAGAAATCTGTGTTGTGGGAACAGACAGCCGACTCAGAAATGAAATTCTAATCACAGCAGGGGGCCCTAGAACCAGAAAATATTGTCCTTAGTTCATTTCTATGGGGGTATGATGACATTTTGATGGAAAACTGGTTACAAAATTGTGAGATGTATGCTTTGAAAAATTGTTGTGCTGGATGGGAAGTTTCCATGTCTTTTTCTGGTAGTGAAATATAGTAGGGAAAAGTCTGTGTGTTTATCAACAGTTGTCTGTTCCAGACAGCTGAATGAATCTGAGGTTCCAAGTGACAAGTTTTGAACTGGAATGTGAAAAGTGCTACACAAAGAATATCTACAGTTTAGTTTCGATTTACCATACTTATATTACTGCTGCTATCATTTCAGCGGTGGATAAGTAATACATCAAGAAAAGTGAAGTTATATTCCCTTTCTTTATCTAAAAGGGGGCTACAAGAAAGAAGGGGACAGATTCTTCAGCAGGGTGTGTGATAATAGGACAAGGGAAAATTGTTTCAAACTTAAAGATGATAGATTTAGGTTGGATATAAGGAAGAAGTCTCTTACAGCGAGAGTGGTGAGGCACTGGCACAGGTTGCCCAGAGAAATGTTGGTCATCCCATCCCTGAAGACAATCAAGGCCAGACTGGATGGGGCTCTAAGCACCCTCATGTAGCTGTAGATGTCCTTGTTCATTGTAGGGGAGTTGGACTAATGGCCTATGAATGTATTCCTCTGTAATATTCCTGTGCATTTTTACATAATATCGACACTATTTGAGTTCACAAATTACTATTTCATCCCTAGTACCTCCTGTAAACACTAAGTTCTCCCAGTATGTTTAAGAAAAGACGCTAAACAAAAGCTTTAGATTATGTTGGTAGTGTCAGAGATGCACATATAATACGAATGTGCAAATACAAGTTTTGTAGCCTACAATGGTGAAAAGCAAGACTGTTGAAATGATTACACTCTAAGTAAACTCTAGTTACAGGTTTCACTTTTAACATTGCCAAGCAAGTGATTTAACTTTCACTGTATAAAAATATACTTATAATATATAAAATGATACTTATTATTACATATCACATAATACTTATTTCAAAAATATTCCTTCATTTGTTATTCAGTCATTCTTGGGAAAAAGGAATATGTGTAATTCTTTATGTCTAATGTTGCGAATGCAACAGACAATTACAGCTCAAGTGGTATGTTTCCTCTAACCCATATCAGAAGAGTATTTTTAGAATGTATGTATTTTAGACATACTGTGAAATGCTCTCTGCTTTCTTGAATTTCAGAATGTGCTTTACTGCCATCCCAGTAATTGCCCTTACTGGAACTAGAACAGTGAGTTTGAGGTAGCTGCAAGATAACTACATTAAGTATATTTTTGTGAGATTGATGCTATATAGAGTAACACAGACTCTAGAAACTCCAGAGTTTGTTTCATCTGAATTTCGTTTCATTCATTTTTAGAGTGACTTTGTCTAATCAAAACTGAGATTAAGGGATGAAAATTATTTTCCCTAAGAAGGAAGGGATGGATATAAAATATCATAACTTAATATTATCTTATGTAGTTAGTATGGGAGAAGACTTGGTCACAATCTTTACATCTTTCTGTCGGGCCGTATAAGAAAATGGAAGACAAGCTTATTACACTTCACAATTTTTTTTTTATTCAATCCTATGTTATCAGTTTTATTGCTTATAGAATTATCTGTCAGTATAAAGAACCAGTGAATACTTAAGACTCAAGGAATTTTGTTGGTTTTATTATCTGTTTAATGTTGCATAGGCTGGTATGTCTCTAATGAAATGACTATTTCATTCAAAAGTGGTCTGGCTTAAGCTGGTAATTTAGTGCTTTTGGGAGTCAGACAAACTAGTCTCTGTAACAGAAACTTTTGTCTGAAATGTCACCTTTGTGAAATGTATGACCTATGAAATAGAAAGATAAAGCTTACTGAAACATTTATAGACTTGACTTTTTTGTTCGTGTTTTATTTGTTTGTTTGCTTGCTGTTTTTGCTTTTAAAGGTATTGTATGGCAATAAGAGAAATCTTGCTCATTTAAAAATCCTGTTATAACGTCCTTTATCTGTGGGGTCAATAGTCTTTCATCTCCATTGTCATTTTTTTTTCTCACAAAGGAGCATCATGACTTTACCTCTGTTATTAGTGTAACTAGAACTAAAAATATATAAACTTTAGCCATGGGTATCTCATAAGTTTGGGTGCCTTTCAAGATCTTCTGTATCTGCTCACAGCTTCCTCAGCTTCAGACTTGACTTAAGTCAAGTAACTCATCTGACTTATTTGATCTGGCATTGAGATTGAATCAATAACTGTTTCTCTTCACAAACTCTTAAGCTGTTACTATAAGAACCAAAGGAATTACATATAGAGCTACCCAAGATCCCTTTGGTTATGCTGTCTCCAGTACTGGACACAACATGTCTGTATTATCTTCATGCTGTCATGTGCATCCAAGGTAATTTGTTGAGAAGAAAGGATAGATGCAGCTTCAGGGTCCCAAACTAGCACTATCTGGAAGAAAAAAAATGTATCTACACACAAGCAGACATATTGAACCATTTATAGGTATCCTGGAAATTCCTACTACCTCACTACTGAAGGGTACCTTATATTCTCTCCTGTTTTCAAACACTAAATATAAGTCATAATGAGAAATGAAACGTAATGCTAAAACCCACAACACATAAATCAATACATCAAGCAAATATTATTTTAACAGATAATTTTTTATTTCAGGACTCTCAGTATTAGTGGGAGAGCGCAGGCTGCTTTTCATTCCCTTTTTTGCCCATCTCAAAAATTGTACAGTTAGAAATCAGAGAGGAGGGGAGAGGAGGGCAGAGGAGGGGAGAGGAGAGGAGGGGAGAGGAGAGGAGAGGAGAGGAGAGGAGAGGAGAGGAGAGGAGAGGAGAGGGCCGCTGTGGCATATTGTTGGTGTGTGAAGGTATCCCTGAGGGGAAACTTCTTTTGGCAACTACAAAAGAGCTTTTCAGATTAATATTCGAGAGGTACTTACAGAAGGTACAGTGAAATTATACAACCTTTCAAATTTTCAGTCCATTTAACAAAGTGCTTCCAGTTTCCATTTTATAACAGGTGAAACAATGAATATTGAACAAAATGTTAATCTCTATCATGAGCTTTTTATTAATCTCTGTATTCAGAGCAGAGCGTTTATTAAATAAAGGAGTTAGAAGAATGAAAAGCAGTGTAGAGCCATTGGCTTTTAGCAGTTCTTGTTCATTTAATTATTTTTCTCTACTGGGTATATTTCAAGATATTGCTGTGCATTAAGAATTTCAATTTTCTCATTTTAGTAAACATTCTTCATCTCCAAAATGTGTACAAATTCCTTTTATGAATAATTTCTTTTTATCGTCTCATACAATATAGCTCTGTAGCTGTTTTTATACAGAAGTGACATAGTATAAAATCAAGGAAAATGCAGAAGAGATGTTGAAAAGCAGGATGGATGAAGCGCTGCTGATCTGATTCTGCTGGATTAGGGGAGAATAAGTCCCTGTACACCAACTCTTTGTTCTACCTTTTCTTCAGTTGTCTGGGATTCAGTCTTTGGGTTTTGTAGCAGAAATCATTCCCAGTTTGTCAGAAAACCACCTGATGAGACTTTTTGCTGGGATGTAGTTGCAAGACAATCAGAGATACAGGACCATGCTGCCAGCTAGTATGAGTCAGCACAGCTTAAGCAGAGCTATTCTGTCTCTCCACTTCAGCTTTTCATAAATTTTCTCAGTAGAAAAGTTTGAGCTTTGTTCAAAACTTCAACAAAAATAAGAAATAGAATGTCTCTAACCTTGCAAAAGAATGCAAAATATTGTCACTGATGGGCCAACTTTTTTATTATAGAAGGTGAATAGGCTGGACATGTTGGAAATTCCATTGGTAAACAACAGTTGATTTTTACTGGTTTTATTCTTGTCTTTCACAGATATGGAAATACATTCTGTGAAAATCTTCTTTAAGGTCTTTTGAAAAACTGAGATGAGGTTGACCAGCCTTCTTGATCTTATCCCAAATTATCTGAGCAATACTTACATATACTTTTTGCCAGTCCTGGTTTCTACATATTATAACCTCCCATTTTCCTTCTGAATTCAGAAGTTTTCATCTTAGTCTTCAGGCAAAATTCCCAGGGCTTGTGTGCAATAGGATGATTTTTTACTAGCCTCCAAATAAATTTTTCTCAAAAATAAATAAATAAATAAAAACAGACTCCAGGGTACTTCTCTCTTGGGTCAGCTTTCCCCTGAGATTCTGTAAAGCAGTTTCCTGAATAGATAGACCAGAGTCCAAAATATCATGGCTTGGAGTACTGCTACTCCTCTCCCCAGGGTCATCCGAATCCTGGACTCCACCATTTTCTGGGTGCTACTAAAAATAAACATCCAATCTGCCATCCATAACACATTTGCCATTATTCCCCTTTTGTGAGCTTTAGGCAAACAGATCAAGCTGTCTAGTGTCTTCTTTAGGAAGCTTCCACCAATAAAATTTAGAAAGCTGGTTGTTGTTTGCACAAAGCCATGCTGCACTCTCAGCAGATGCCTGTGTGGATGTCGACTCATGTGATGAGCATGGTGCATGGTCAGGACTCTTGCTACTTTTTGATCAGAAGCCACTTCAGGCAGTTTGCAGCAGATTAGGATTATACGACTGAAACTACTCCCCTCCAACTTTGGTTCAGGGACTCTTGTCAGACATGTTTCCAGTTTGTCACTTGAGCTCAGTGCAGTCAAGTGATGCCCTTCTATAGAGTACAACTTCCTCTTATTGTTTGAGTTTTTCAAACAGACCACATCCATCAAGAATTGTGCTCCACTCATACATGTGAAGTGTCCACAGCTCCTCCTCTCATTTAATAGCCCTGAGACTGGACATGGGCTTCCTTCTGCGTAGACACATGGCACATGTAGCAAACAAGAGATCTACTTGCAGTAAGCCTCTAAATGGCCTCCCTTCTGAGTGGGAATGTGAAAACATATCCTCCTGCCTTCTCTCATGAGTTACTCCTTCTTTTGCAGCCAGATTGCCTAAAGTCCTTCTGCCTCAGCTTACCTACTTCAAAGCTCTCATCTGTAGCCTTGCAAATCTGCTCACAAAGGTAGTCTTTCCTCTCTTTGACAACTGATTTCCATCTCTTCCTAAACAGGAGCAGAATGCACAGAAATATTTTCAAAATCCACTGTTATGTGCTTTCAGGTATCCAAGTGAAGTAAATAATCAGGTATAAACTATCACACTTCATTTTTCATGGGTAATTTTTACCAACACTCTCTGCTCGAGAGAATCTTCTTCTGTCAACGTGCATAAACATTTGTATATGTCTTTGCCAATCAGACTACATTTTAGTTCATCAATAAAAATTAAAAGAAAATATAAATTTCTTAAACCATTTCCTAGTCCATCATTCCCTACTGCAACTAGAGAGTGCCCATGTAGACACTCTTCCTTGAAGAGGAAGCAAGAATAAAATACATAAATTATTCACAGAACTTCATGAAAAATTGTAAGATTGATGAAGATCCAAAGTACAAAGAGTAGAGTATTTAGTACTGGAGAGGAAACGCTCTCCTAAGATGTATCTTACCATCTCCAATATTAAGTGATAATCAAACAAAAATATATTTGAAATCAAAGCTTTAAGCTGTACCAGGATTATAAAAGGTCCAAAGACAAGCCTTTAAGGAAAAGACATACTCTGATATCATGTTCAGAATAGGAAGAACACTAGCCATTAACAACAGTTTCATCCCATTCTTTTTGCATGATCTATATTTCTCTAGAGGAAAGGGTTGCTAACTTTAGTAAATGCTCTCTCTTCTCCACTTTCTCCACATCTTCAAAAATAGTTCTCTACACTATCAGGCAGAGTGGGAGAAAAGAAAGTGTATGATCTTGTTTGGAGTGGGAATATACAAGCTCATATGGATTGGAAACTGCTAGACAGATACTTCCTTAATGGATTGAAAATTGCGTGACAGTATCTTTTAACAGCAAGAGGTCAAACCATTTAGAGCAGTAACTAAAAGCAAGTTGCTCTACAGGAGCACAGATCTGCAGAACCAAAGAACAATAGCACAGACCTATAAAGAGTCATCAGTCTCCAGTGCATCTGAAACTAAGCAAAGGGATCTGGCTTGAGCAATGGGCTCAGGTGAACCTCATGAGGTTCAACAAACAAATGCAGGATCTTACACCCGGGTCGAGGCAACCCCCATTACCAATACAAACTGTAGGATGAAAGGATTGAGCGCAGACCTGCCAAAAAAAGACCTGAGGGTACTGGTGGATGGGAAGCTGGACATGGGCAATATGCCCTCGCAGCCCAGAAAGCCAACCATATCCTGGACTGTACCAAAAGAAGCATGTCCACCAGATCAAGGAATGTGATCCTGCCCCTCTACTCTGTGCTCGTGAGGCCTCACCTATAGTATTGTGTCCAGATGTGGAGTCCTTAGTACAGGAGAGACATAGATCTGTTGGAGAGCATCCAGAGGAGGGCCACAGAAATGATCCGCAGAATGGAACACCTCTCATATGAGGACAGGCTGAGAGCTGGGGCTGTTCAGCCTGGAGAAGAGAAGGCTCCGAGGTGACCTGATAGTGGCCTTTCCGTGTCTAAAGTGGAGCTACAGGAAAGAAGGGGACAGACTCTTTAGCAGGGTCTGCAGTGATAGAACAAGGGGAAATGGCTTCAAGCTCAAAGAGGGGAGATTTAGGTTAGATATAAGGAAAAAATCTTTTACAGTGGGGGTGGTGAGGCACTGGAACAGGTTACCTAGTGTTGTGGTTGCTGCCCTGTCCGTGGAGACTTACAAGGCCAGGCTGGATCAGGCGCTCGGCAACCTGATCTAGCTGTGGTGTCCCCGTTCGTTGCAGGGGAGTTGGACTAAATGGCCTTCAGGGGTCCCTTCCAATTCTAAGTATTCTATGATTCTATACATATTCAGTGAGTAATGTTTTTTTAGTTGTGCGTATGAGAAAGTTCTATAATGTGGGTGATAAGAGCAAAGCTTAATTCTCCGTATATCAGGGGAATTTTCAATTAGTCCTAGCTTGAGGGCCTGTAGACAAGGGAACCATCTGCTTCACAGAGAGTTTATCCAAATCAGATTACAACAGTGAAGACCACAGAATTATTGACAACAGAAAGGCAGTAGGAAAAGTAAATGTTTTGCTAAAGAAAGTGTTGTAACTCTTCTAGGATCTTATGTTGCCAGTAACATCACCAACATATTAGTCATCATAGAGATAAGCAAATATATAAAAAGAGTAATAGATTCCATATATGGTTCTCTGATATGAAGACCCATTTACACATCATTCTGATGCTGTAATTGCCCCAGAGAAGGTAAGCAGAATATAAAAATTACCAATCGAATGATCATGGATTCCCAGTGTACCTGCTAAACCACATTTAATGTTCTTTTCCTTCCTGCCATTCTGCTTTCTATACCACGAAGGCACCTGTGTTCTTGCACCAAAAAGCCACCTGCCTTCCTTACTCTCTTCTTAGATGGTCTATTTACAACAGACTGCCCTTTCCCCTCACTTCAGGCACACCTAGCTGCATCTACCACCACCAATGAAGAACTGTCAGTGTGCACATATCTCAACACTTTAAAACATTCATCAGTAACATGAACCCACTTCTAAGGAACCTCCATGCTCTCCACTTCATCCATCTGCACTCCCTTGTGCTTCACTGCTACAACCCACGGTTTCTATCTCTGAACCTTCCTTCAGCATCCAGCCCAGAAATTGTCTTCTGCTTGCCAAATAACTGCTGGACAGAGTCTGTGCCTTCGACAGCCTGGGTTTTCCATAGGTCAAAAAACAATCTTTGTAGTGGAACAGTCAGAGTTTGATCAGCAGCTTGCTGGAAGCACTATTCCTATGGGGAATATGTGTAATGTACTCAATTAAATGTATTACCTATGTTTAAAATGAGCTTTTAACATTTGCTGCACAAGTCATTCTGGCCTTTCTTGTGGCCTAAAGCAAGCACTGGGGAAACTGAAGAAGGCAGAAAGATAAAATTAATAGACGCTAAAATCAAAATGTCACAATAGTTTTGCCTCAGAAGTGCCATTTTGACAATCACTGTAGAGAATTCAGCTAAATTGAAATAGTTGCAGGCGTCTAGCTTCTCCGTAATGATACCAAGTCTGTTCAGGTAGTCTGAGAGGGCAGACTTTACTACCAGGCTTTGAATAGAGAACATGTATGCTATTCAAATGAGTGGCTTTCTTGACATATACATCATGTTCATATGTATACACTTACCATACAGAAACATAGAATCATAGAATCATAGAAAGACCTATGTTGGAAGGCTCCCTAAAGATCACCCAGCCCCAACCCCTGCCATGGACAGGGCTGCCCCCCACCAGCTCAGCTGTGCAGGGCCCCATCCAACCAGACCTTGAGCATCTCCAGGGATGGGGCACCCACAGCATCTCATCACTCCGAATAAAGAATTCCTTCCTAACATCTAACATAAATCTACCCTTTTTTAGCTTAAAGACATTTCCCCTTTTCCTATCACTATCAGACTGCGTAAAATGTGAGTCTCCCTCCTGCTTATTAGCTCCCCTCTGGTACTGAAAGTCTCCTTGGGGCTTTGTCTTCTCCAATCTAAATAAACCCAACTCCCTCAAACTTTCTTCAAAGAAGAAGTGCTCCAGCCCTCTGATCATCTTTGTGGCCCTCCTCTGGACTCACTCCAACACTCTGGACACTTCAACTTCCGCAACAAATAGAGAATGTTACTTTCTCAGCAACCCATGGATTTATAGACATAGAGCAATAGAAAAAGATCTTCATCCTGTTTTCTGTGTTTTGTATTTTGATTAAAAAAAAAAAACTTAGCTTTTAATGACAGGAAAATGTCAGTGCTTACTTAGTTTCTGCTAAAATCAAGCCATGGCCTTTCTGATTCAGAGGAATTTAAGACTGGTGAATCTAGCAAATTAACAAGTGTTAAAACCTAGTCTTATCTGGCATTCAACACCATTCTGCTCTTTCTCCCTATCTTTTCAGCAAATAACGCTCAATATAACAACTTAGCCCCAAGACAAATCCTAAAACAGAGCACAGTTGTCAGCCCCTAAAAAGTTCTAATACCTCAAATATCATTCCTACCAATCTTGATTTGTAGCTACATACAAAAATGAATTGGAATTACCTGTGAGGATTTAAAAGTCCAGATGTAAACCCTCTGCCAAACATTAGAACCTTTTAAATGGCTGAAGAGGAAATATGTGAAAATTTATTCATTTACTAAGATCCCACGGGGAAGCAGTTACGAA